>JAPEVF010000864.1:0-18943 GCA_029747585.1 Pleurotus djamor | reverse complement strand
GCGATGGGAGGTAGAATTGTCGAGGTCGTTTCTAAGAGAATAAATTGGATATGTAGCCGCACGCGCTAAGCCATACTCTAGACTCTTCTTCGTCATCGGTTCCGACCTCGATCGAGCCCATCCCATATCCGTACCCATCCCATATCCGTCCCATACTCGTAACCTCCTCCCAGCATATCTTCCACGAAATGAAGGTGCAATCTGCAGGTATACGAGGCTCGAGACGTGCGGTACATAGATGATCACAAAAGCGTGTTGAAGAGCGAGAAGCCGCCGGCGGTATCGATATCAAACGATGAGGACAGCTTTTTGGTGGTCTGGGTTGACACAGACGAGGAGATGGGAAGAGTTTGGGTAGACCGACGCCGACCTCGGGTGGCTGATCGCTGGTAGCAGCTCATTGATGAGCTCACGACGTGTGGGTATGGATTACTCGAGCTGCGACGATGAGGTCGGACCTCGAAAGAATCGTACCTCGGGAATGGGGAATCGCTAGGAGGAAGGAAGATCGACGGATAGAGCCTGCCATCGAGGACGTCAACGCTGCAGTCGATTGATGCTGTTATATGCGCAATTCCATGGTCGATGTATCGCCGTTCGATACCTCTGATCTTCATCCTGCCTATCCTCCCTCCCATGCCATCTTCGACCTGCTGACCAGCAAAACCTCCCATTCGCAAACGAACGATACAACCACAATGGGACGAGCGTCAATATCGATGTGCGGACCAAAACGCCCAAGAGCAGGTTGACGGAGGTGGGATACGAGGATCAACAGTTGATGGTGATGATGTGAATGAGGGAGCATGGGTGTCCAGTGCTCGAAACTGATGTGGATGACGGGAGCAAGATCATAGGGATGACGCTCCCCATCCTCGTACGCCATCGTTGATAAGGTGCGGATATGAGGAAAGTTGGGTCTGATCACCATGTTGTGCATCAAGACCTGTACGTGCGTACTTTGACACCGGTGAGACGAACAGCAACAAGGGTGGTCGTAGACGATGAGGTCGAGGCTGGCTGACGAGGTGAAGGTGGAGAGGGAGGGGGAAACCATGTTTCTTGAGTTGGTCCCTGCGATTTGGCTCTCCTCGCGGTTCTGCTGTCCTTGGCCACGGAGAAACGAAGGGAATCGTGGCAGTGGGGATGGGCAGGTTTTCAATGTCGAAGCTGAGTGGTCGTAGACTCGTAGGAGCGGCGTGTTCGAACCTTCCAGCGTCTTCTTCGATACCAGATCCCCATGTCCAACCTCCCTCTCATATCCATCAACTGGACTCTGAAACTTCTTCCAAAACCTACGCCTACACCAAAGAGACTCCGAAGTCCGTTCATCAGAGGGAGCGGGCGGCTTGACAAAGTTATGGGCTTGTCCGAGGGATTCTGGTGGGACGCGTGGATGTGAGAGCTGCGTTGGAAAGGCTGCCTGGAGAATCTGGGAGAGGAGATGGCTAGTCAGTTGGATGACGGAGAAAGAGGAACAGGTATCACGCACCAAGGTTTGCACAGTAAAAGCACATCAACATACTTCTGGCCGCAATCAAGGTGGTCATCCACAGCATGACGAGGAATGACAACCCTAGAAAAANCTGCCGAGCTAGTAGGAGCAAACTGGAATATGACGTCGAGCGATGGGGCAAGGTCGTCCGGTTGGTTGGTTTGCTGCTGTGAACGACGACGTGGTAATCTTCGCCCGACCGGATACGCCTCATGCAGAGGAAAGCGAGGAGGGGTACACGGGCGCCGGGTAGGAGGACGCGCGTCGCTTGCTGGGCATGCCGGATGCAGCGTCTGGGTGGAGGAGGTCTGTGGTGCTGGTAATTGACTCTGAGGAGGATAGAATGAGATGGTAGCCGAGTCACGACGGGTTGGCCAATGCGTCGTGGAAGACCCGCCGTTTTCGTCTGGGTTCAACATGAGAAAAGGGTCTATGTTCGTGAACACGGGGTGAATAAGGTTTCCGCTGATGAATCTGGGAGCGTCGCGGTCCCAGATTCAATCTTCTTCGAGAACTCCCTCCAAGCTACCCTCTGTTTGACGCTCTGTTCGACGTCTACACGAACTCGAACCGCCCAGAAAAACCGGGCCCAAACCCTCCAACACCCAAGCTCCAAATCGGCGACGAAGGAAGCCGCTGTAGGTTGAAGAGAGGGCTCATTTGACTAGCGTACATGTGTAACGCTGCAAGTAGCGGTCTCGAAGGCGTATGAGACAATGACTAGGAGAAATGCGAGTTTGTCAGCCAGGAAAACGAAGAAAAATGGGGGGNAAAATCACACACCATAAAACGGGTATGACTACCGACAGGCCTAAGGTTGACTTTGAGAGAACGAGAGACGGATACGATGAGCATAGAGGGCTTGCAAAGGGGTATGAGGGATATGGGGGATGGAGATGGCGGTGCGGAGGAAAGCTGTGTTTGGCACTGCTTGGCTGCGCCGTCTGATTCCGCTGACAAACGAAAACGATGTTACTTCCTTGTATCACCCTCTGACGGCATGTCGTTATTGTGGCCCTTGTCATGACTTGTCAGTACTTCGGTTCTTGTATTATTTTCTGCTGAAAAGCTGCTGTTCTGTTGTTTGCGTGAGCAACGTAGACTCATTGCAACCTTGATCTTGTACTTTCCGTATCTACCTGTCACAGACAAGACACCCCAAAAGAGGTTCTCAGATATAGTTGAAGGTGCTTCCGGCAGTGATCAACGCCAGCATATATTACGGGCTGCCCCCGTACCTCCTCTCTCTCATCAGACCCTCTAAACTATGTCTTCATCCGACGTTTACATGCCTGGTTTGCGCGACGATGTTCCTCCGGCTCCCCAACCATTGCCTGAAGGACCCAGCGAGAAGACCAGGCGCCAAGTCGAGAGATTCTTCATGTTTCACGATTTTGATAAAGACCCACTTTTCAACTGTCCTCACGGAATGGAGGGTGGTCGAAACTTGGTTCTTTGCATAGACGGCACGGCAAACCAGTTCAGCGCGCAAGTACGTCGTTGTGTTCGATGCTTCCGCCTTCCTCTCTCTCACGCCTATCCAGAGCAGCAATATTGTTGAAATCTACAGTCGCTTGATCAAGCTCGCCGACGAACAGCTCACTTTCTACAACAGCGGGATCGGGACCTACGCAAAACCGTCGTTTCGATCATGGAAGTATTTCCGGCAAGTATTCGACCATACTGTCGACACTGCAATCGCTTGGTACGTCCGTTGCCTCTCTGTCCTCTGTAACTACCTCCAATAAATGGTACCTCCCAGGAATTTTGAACGAATTGTGCACGCTGCGTACAAATGGCTCTCAGAGACTTACCGGCCTGGTGATAGAATATTCATGTTCGGTGAGGTCGGCTGATTCTTCGTCGGCGATTCCAAGCTGATGATACCCCGGTGAAGGCTTCTCACGAGGTGCTTACCAGGTTCGAGTCGTTGCCGGTATGATCGAGAAGGTAAGCTAGTGTTTGGATCTCCAACGTCGGCATGCTGAGTACCCGACGGCATAGGTCGGTCTCCTCCATAAAGGAAGCGACAATCAAATCCCATTGTGAGTATTGCTGCTCTACCATGCGTTAATATAGACTTATGAAACACCGTTCAAGTGCCTACGAGCTCTACGCTTCGGTTACAAGCAATTCCAAGCGTGATCGAAACGCAAAGAATGGGACTTCAGAGACCTCAGAGAGTGAGGAGGACAAGCTTTGTCGTCAATTTAAGACTACGCTATGTCACGAACATGTGAAGGTCCATTTTGTCGGTGCATGGTGTGTCACACATCTCCAGAAATCGTTACTGCTACTCATAATCCATCCACCACAGGGATACTGTCTCCTCAATCGGGCTCCTGCGCGGGAAGTCACTCCCTGAAACCGTCTCCGGTATGGGACATGTGTGTTCCTTTCGCCACGCGTTGGCTTTGGACGAGCAACGAGTCAAATTCCAGCCTGAATACGCGAACGGTGGACTGGGACCACGCGAAGATGATGCTCGAGGTGATGTGAAGGAAGTATGGTTCGCGGGAACACATTCTGACGTGTGCGTTCATTATTGCGTGTTTTCTTTGACTTCATTTTGAGTCGTTATTTCTAGCGGCGGGGGAAATATTGCGAATCCCGAACTCACCAACTTCAGTCCGTCGCTTCGGTGGATGATGCAAGAGGCCGAGAAGCGGGGCCTTCGCTTCAAACCCACAACGAAGCCTTGGGAGCCGCTGCCCCTGACAAAGTCCCTCAAGTGGTTCTGGCTCCCCCTTGAGGTATTACCCATTCGCTCGTTGTCTTATAGAAATGAAGACGGTTCGACATGGCGGTACGTGTTTGAGCTGACATCCTATTGAGCTGGAGACTCATGCTCATGTAGACCACACCTATGCGCTGGTCGACGTGTGCAACCAGGACAGCGAATCCACCACACCGTCTTCACACGCCGTCAGACCTCGGATCATCCGTACCAACCCAGAGCAACCCCGCCATCTACCTCCCGCGACTGGGAAAGTTTCTTTGAGAACTGTGAACTCTCACAAGATAACCCTATCTTTGAGTTTGATCCCTTCGACAGCGCCGCCGCATTTCTCTCTTCGCTAGAGTCCGCGATCGAAACCTTATCCACCGACAGCTCCTCACCTGAGGCTGTGACCCAATACTCGCAATCCATGCTGGGTCTTCGGTCTTACTTAGGAGCTCACGGCAAGTATTTTCTCTGTGTACAACCTTGCACTCACTGATATATCATGATAGCATCAAGACAAACATCCCTCAACGAACTCCCTGACGTCGAGAAGGTACTACTCTCTGCCCTCGAACTTTCACTACACCCACAAAACGCAACTGCCGGTATCAACGTACGCGATCTCAAGGAAACTCTAGTCCAACTTCTCGCAGCGGTAAGGCTCACAACATCGGAAAATGGATATGGGAGTAAGGCCTCTGATATTCGACGTTGGATGGGAAGGGTTACAGCCAAGCACAAGCCCGATTTGGACGTAGTGTTGAATCATTTTGGTGAGCTTTACGCATATATATACGGGGGAGGTGTTTACCAATTGCGGCGTATATAGCGTGTGTAAGTCAGCAAAAATCCAACAGATGGATACAGAACGTGGTGTTCTCCCACCTGGATCCAACAAAAATTATGCTGACCTCAAGCCCTGACAAGACAACATCCATTTTAACTTGGGACGGATCCACTCAACCTCCAAAGGAAATCTCCAAGGTTCAAGGGGAGTATTCAACAATCTCCAGTGATGGTTCACACACTGCCGTTATGGATGGGAAGGATGTGAGCATCATTGACACCACCAAGCAGCCACCCTCAACCACCAAATATACTGACAACGAGGATCCCAACGACAGTCGCAGCATCTCGTCTCTATGCTTCTCCACCAACAACCACACCCTAGCAACGGGGCATGAGAACGGCTGGATCAAGCTGTGGCGACGAGAGGGAGATCAATGGAGGGTGGGCAAGAGGTTCAAAGGCGGGGATGACAGGATCTGGCGCCTTGCTTTCTCAAGGGATGGCTCTCGATTCGCGTTCTGCGGTTCATACAGATCCATCAAAGTCTGGAATTTGGCGGATGACGCGGTGATCGAGTTGGAAGATTCTCGATACTCGTCGTCACTTGCATGGAGTTCTTCCGGAGATTGGATTGTTTCTGGCACCATCGAGGGCAACGTGAAGATCTGGAGCGCCGATCGCGGGAAGATCACGCACACGTTCAAAGCCCATGATGGCACGATTCGGTGTCTGGCATTCCGGGATGATGGACAGGTGCTTGCAACGGGGAGCATTGACAACAGGATACGGATTTGGCGATGTGATAACTGGGAGAAAATATGGGAGTCTGATATTGGTGAGTATGTTTCGTCGCTTGCTTTCTCGCCGGATGGGAAGCGGCTCGTATCCGGAGGGTTTAGAGGTGCAGTTCATCTTTGGGATGTGGACATGGGAAACGAGGAGCCTGTAGATTGATCTGTCCCGTATTTATTACCTTGTACGCGTCCCGCTTTTCACTTTGGATGAGGTACAGTTTCAGCCTTATGTCCGACTGTGATTGCCAACGGATACGACAACAGCCATGACATGGGTCATGGAGCTTCTCAGTGCTCAGCGCCTTGCTGTGGAAGCAGGCAGGAAAAAGTGCTGTTCGCGCATTGAGGTCATAATTGTCGGGCTGGAAGGTTAGTCATAGTATGCATACATTGACTTTTGGTTATGCGGAAACAAGGGTGTACATGGGAGGCATATAGCACAGCGTACAACTATGATAAGTGGAATAAGAGCATGGTGTGACTAAGTACGGGGGGGCGGCACCGGGGACGTTACGCCTCTCGCGCCGTGGGCGGTCTTGTGATGCGAGGACAGGGTTGACGATGGTGACGGGGATGTCAGCGAAGTTGAGCGCGACGAGGAGATCCTACATCACCATATACGTCAAAACACATACGCAGGAAGTAACGATGGGAAACGCACCTTGGTATCGCTATCCACCTCCAATCCACCAACACTCGTACTTACATCCAACTCCGAAACTTCAGGAACGTAGTTATCCTTGCGTTCAAACTTCACGCTCATCTTGGAGCGTGAAGGAAATACCATGGACGGGGCCCTTTTGGATACGCTCCAGAGATGTGTGGTGAAGCCGGCGATTTTGTTGCGGAGGCGTTTGGTGGTGACGACGGCCTATAGGATAAATTAGAGTAAGCTGAGTGAGGTATGTGGGGAAGAGACGGGAGCACGCACAACTTCATTGATGATATCCTTGTCGGTGTGGAATTCGAGGACGAGCTGGTGGTAGCTATCTCCTCACAGTCAAGTATTCTACTCTAGCATCGAAATCAGCGAATAAGCAGGCGACGAAGAGAAGAGGGCGTACTACTGACCATGGGAGGAAGACATCAGCTTAAGCCTTTGGGGCTGTGTATAGTATCCGTCGAAGAGGCTTCGTGGTCACGGTGACATCGAATTTGAGTTTCTAAGCTTCTTTGTCTTTGAGGCCATTCCGCACCTCAGGCCAGGTCTCGTTCTCAATATCAATCCTCACTGTATTCAACATCTCCACGATCCAATCCAGAAAACCGGCTCCGTTCCCAACCCCCCCGCGTCAAGCATAGAGCGCAAGTTTGGAGCGTAAAAGGACGACCAATGAGGCGTATTCTTGAGCTCTATGTGGTTATCTCAGCCACTACTCCCGGAAAGAGACGGTCGCTGAGCGGGAAAAGGTGTAAAAACGAGTGGGATAAAAGGTAGACGTTGAATTGGTGGCTCACGCAACAACTGTCGAAGCAAAACCGGCCGCTGGGTACTTCAGCGGTAGTATACGCAGATTACGCTGTATCATAGTCGGTATCCATCGAAGGAAGAGTTTTCTGTGGGCGAAAAAGCAAGACGCGCCCGGTCAGCGGCGGTGTTGGAGGAGAAGATGAAGCTCGAATACCAGGACACCGTATCAATGTCATCTCAGTCTTCTATTCTTTGTGATCTAAAGCGATAAAAAGGGGGCCTAAGTTGGGGAAATAGAGCAGTACGACTCCCGGTGGACATCGTACGTTGAAAAGAGGTGTGTGATGATGTTTGGCTACAGCTTCTGCGGTTCCAATCCTTTCTCTCAAGTCTCGCACCTATTGGCATTAGCCCGTACGGAGGCATACGATGCGAATCCAATGGAGTAGCAAGGAAGACTCAGATTGAGGCTTTTATTTCGTGGATTAGATGCCTGTCGTCAACGGAGAAAGCAGAGAGGAGTGTTGACCCAAGTGGAGAAGTACGAAACGAGACTGGGACTCGAGAACGAGAACCGGAATCTGAGAACCTCAAAGGGGTTGGGTTTGAGTTTTGAGACGCGAGCTGGCTAAAGCCGACTCCATGCGCAGAATCATAGTTTAGACTAGAAAGTTATAGCGAAAACGAAAGAGAAGGGATTCCGCAGGACCGTTAGGTATGCCGTTGCATTCATAGCATAGATTCCATGACGATCGAAGAAGGCTAGCACCGTTGTAGCGGCAGGAACCATTGTTTGCGTTATTCGCGAGGGGAAAATGAGTTTGGCGACAGAGATTTGATGTCATGGGGGAAAGCAAGAGGCATCGAGCGAGGAGGGACCAGTCAAGATCAATGAAGTTAGAATCAGTGAACCACTCCATACGTCTACATCGGCGTCGTGTGCGAAGGGAAGAGAGAAGCCGCAAGCAAGACTCGGATTTCGGTTTGGGTTTCGCGAAATAGATGCTTTCTCACAACATAAAGGAGAGAGGAGAGAGAAACGAAAATGAGACCGGAGACCATAGAACAGGGGACTCAAAATGAGAACCAGGATAAAGAGCAAGGGCCTACAGGGAAAGGGAACCTGAAACCATCAAAGGTTGAGACGTGAGATGATTCCAGAAAGAATTCGTGCGATGATTCCTGTCGTGAGCAGGGGACTGGCAGCGAGAGCAAAGAAGGACGGATTCAACAGGAATCTGGGATGGGAACTGCGGGAGATATCTTGAGGGACGAGCAAGAACCATATGGGGAGGAGGGATCAATTAAGATCGACATACCACGAAGTAAGAATAAGCGAACGTTACCGCAGATGTGCCGTAACGTGGAATTTTGAACTCTAAATCATGCTTCGTCCTCGTTCACACCGTAGTGGGATGGACTTCGACTGCAGAAACGGTCATTTGCTACGTGATATTGCATTATACGTCCGTGGTGCGGTGTGGTGAGTCATAGGCTGATACGTCAATCCGAAGAGGTATAAAACGTACCTTTGAAGACCTGCCCAGACGAATCGGAGAAAGAAACGGGTAGTGGCAGGAAGTCGACGCGTAGAACGTTTGGTCTTCTGTGTTCCACGATTCTATGCCATGAGTCAGGTATATGCGTCCACTCAGCAAATAAAGATGAGCGAGATCGCTGAGGAGGAGCATGAAGAGGGGAGAAAACAGGTAGGCACGAGAATGCTGCTTGCGGAGGGACTCAATTCAAGGACTCGAGGTGCAGGTGAAGGGACCAGTGAAGACGGATGAAAGAGTTCTTGTATGCGTTGGCGGCTAGCAGAGCGGAGCATGGAGCGGAGAGTATTTTCGAGCTAGAGAGATTGAGTATAGAGTACTCTGGTAACTGTCAAATTGCTTCGAAGGTAAACTGGTTGTCCAGAACACTGGGTAGCTGGCGATCGGTTGTGAGAAGAGACGTGGCCAGATCGGGGAGGATGGAAGGGGGATAACATCTGCAGATTAGAGACGAGGAAAGTGTGCGAAGGGCGAAGAGGGAGAGGGACATTGGAGGCGCAATTCCATAGTTCCTCAGTAGGATATCCGGAAAGAGGAGAAGGAGTGCAGAGACACACGATTACAGCGCTGTTGAGTCGAAACGCCGGAGGGTTGACCCACTCAGCGTCTGTGTTCCTTTGGTGGAGAGGGGGGACTCGTTCGAAAGGCGATAATGAACGTTTGAATCGTCGTACCGACTCGAAAGGAAAGCCCTATGTGCTTCTTTGTCTCTTCTCCATCTAGGGCCCGAGTCCACAATGAGAGGTAAAACATTTGGGTTCGGAGGGACGGATATGAGGAAAGAGCCTTGGCATTGGCGATGGCGATGAAGAAGAGGTCGAGTTCGTTGGCAGGAAGAAGAGAAGAAGAGAAAAGGTGCGGGCCAGACACGGGCTGGACTGCCCGAAACCAATCGCATGACGTTTTCTTCCCCACACCTGTCTTCCTCGGGCTTTCCACTCTCCACGGAAACCCTTCCCTCTGCGGTTCCGTGGCAAAGTCAAAACCGATTCCAACTCTGTCAAACCCTCGCTAGTAGTCCCTGCCATCTTCCCCTGCTCCCTTCGCTAGCACACGCTGCCTGAACGTATCCTGTACTTGCGAGCGTCGGCGTTGTCCACTCTGCCTTTCTTCCTCTGTCCCTTCGCTGACACAAGCCGCCTGGACGTATCCTCTAC
The DNA here is from genome assembly GCA_029747585.1 of Pleurotus djamor. Classification (NCBI taxonomy): domain Eukaryota; kingdom Fungi; phylum Basidiomycota; class Agaricomycetes; order Agaricales; family Pleurotaceae; genus Pleurotus; species Pleurotus djamor. The sequence goes on along the minus strand of JAPEVF010000864.1, from coordinate 9,016 downwards.
TCACGAGCTTCGGCATTGTCAACTCTCCTAGATAAACAATACGACATTCGCCGTGAATCTGACCTTTCGCACACACAATCCCACCTTACTCTAGTCGCCCTTGGAGTATCTCATCGAGCCACAGGAATCGAACTGCCGCGGTTGTGACATTCCTGCGTATTTCTCATTGAACTCAAGCCCTTCCCTCCATCTCTACAGCTTTCCTTCCCGTCGTTGGGATCCCGGTGTTCAGACAGCCTTCATCAAGAGTGTCACCCTCATGCTGTATCGCAACGAACACATATTGGGTGCATATATGCGCACAAAATGTCTTTGGTTCTAACACATCGTAGCGACTACTGTGATTCGGGTCATTGATGTATGCTAGGAGAGTTATGGACGTGGCGTGTATGTATCGTTGTCTTGGTACCATACATATCAGAAGGCAGGCAAGCATTCGGAACGTGGTATTGTAGTCCGTAAGTGCGGAAAGAGAGATACGTAGAGGTTGCGTAGTGAACGGGTCCATGTCGAGAGCAATGTCCATGCTCGAGGTATAGAGTAGGTATCAAAAATTGTCCATGCGTGTACAGCAGACCGAAGTAGAGTATAAGAACAGACGAACTTCTGTACATGACTAGCAACCACACGCTCGTCTTAAGAGATCCTCCACGCCGTCTAGCGGCTAGCCACGGCGCAACTTCAAGTCGTAGAGGATGGCGCTAAGAACCTAGCCGTTGTAACGACGAAAGCTCCGGTAAACTCGTGAGCAACGCAAGCAGCGTCTTCGAAAAGGAGGAGCCGCACTGACAACGTCACCGACGGCCTGATCGAGAGTGTACGAAGTACCGCGGACCTTTTGTGGTCGTTAAACGCAAAACTCTCGAAATTGCCCACGTTTTCCTCCCAGTGAAGGCAAGGAACCCTCTGCGCTCGAATCCATAGGAAACGTTGCGAATGATTTCATGGCGAGCGCAGGGAGCTGATTGACTAGCCGAAACGCGCATTGAAGGGTGCTGCGATGGGAGGTAGAATTGTCGAGGTCGTTTCTAAGAGAATAAATTGGATATGTAGCCGCACGCGCTAAGCCATACTCTAGACTCTTCTTCGTCATCGGTTCCGACCTCGATCGAGCCCATCCCATATCCGTACCCATCCCATATCCGTCCCATACTCGTAACCTCCTCCCAGCATATCTTCCACGAAATGAAGGTGCAATCTGCAGGTATACGAGGCTCGAGACGTGCGGTACATAGATGATCACAAAAGCGTGTTGAAGAGCGAGAAGCCGCCGGCGGTATCGATATCAAACGATGAGGACAGCTTTTTGGTGGTCTGGGTNTGACWSRGACRAGGAGATGGNAACNGTACCGAAANACAGCMGTATTATCGCCAACCAGGATTTCCAACTAAAATCAAAGTATCAGAACGTAATGTCAATAGAGGTGGACTAGGAGAAGGAGAGCTTACTGGGTGAGATGGCGAGGAAACAGAAGAGTGCAGCTTGAAATAGTTGTCGGGGGTTAGGGTCTTGAGGACGTAGTAGATACGGATGTGGTCCTCTGGGGTGATAGGAGCACCAGAGCCGGGGGTGTCTTTGCAGTAGACGGTCCCCAATTGCCGGATTCCAGAAGGAGCGGGAGTGAGCGAGGTCTTGGCCCTCTTAGGAACAGGGCCGGTGACGGGGAGGGATATAGTCGATGAGGTGGGAGAAGGGGCCGTAGAAAATGAAGAGGCCTTGGATGAGGAAGAGGATGAGGATGAGGCTGTAGACGAGGAAGGGGATCCCAACTCAGGGTAAGTATACGTATGCTCCGCCTTGCGCTTGAGACCGCGTGCAACGTTAGGATGTAGTGAGAGATCGCTGCACAGCTCGGAAATAGGACATTCTTCTGTACGCAAGGGACGTGCTGTTGCTTTCCCCTTCCCTTTGCGGCAGGACGTCTCTTGCAATTGAGCGAGTATTCCATCTTGGTCAGAATCCAGGGGGGGGCGTGCGTCGTTTCTGTCTTGGATGGGATGCCATACCCGGAGGTGTTTCACAAGCAAAAATCCGTGTACTACCCTTCGCAGAACCGGGGTGGGGATCGCCCTCATTAACGGAGATGGTATTACTGGAGGCAGGACTATACGGAAACCAGCGACTGCTTTTGGAAACTGCGCATATTACGCTCATTCGTGATGAAGAACATTGATGTGCGTAGTCACGAACCTGGCATATATCCAGAGACCGCAATCGGGCTGAAAAATTATAGGTCTGAATGAAACGGTGGACGAATTGGAGCTACTGACTTTGGGCCGTTATTGACGATCTCGTAATTTGTCCCCCCTTTGATATGATGCCCTACCTTCGATTGCTCGATCTGAGGCAACTAACATGAGTATAATGTTTTTGGAAGGTATCATGGACGCACCTTCTCCGGAGTCAAGCTGCATAGAAGCAGATCTAAACAATCCTCAGGAGACCGAATCTGGATGGAAGAAACTTCATGTGATGTGGGAATGCCTGTAAAAGTGACATTCGAAAGCACCCCATCGCGGGTCAGACGAAGAGGCGTTGACGCATCATTGGGGCAGTAGAAGGTCCTAACACAACGTCGTACCAAGGAGAGCAGAGAACGAAGACGATGAACTCACCAAAGCCCACTATCCATCGAAGACGAACGAAAGAAAACGACACGCCCACGAGGCTGGACCTTGGACAAAGCTTGAGCTTGAAACCGCGGAAGTAATTGGTATACCTTCCTAAATCACGGCGTGACATTTGGACAGGACCCTAGGGCCCTACTACCAGTCGTGTTACCTGCTAACAACTGTTACAAGGCATTTTCATTGGGCGTTTGAGTACAGACTCTCCGAGTCTCCAATCGGCGCTAATCAGGGGCGAAACATTACGGTGGCTTTTGCCTCCACCGTATACTAAGTACGTTGCCTGAGCAATTTTCCCTACTTATTCGAAATTCGAACAGATAAAAGCATCTATATTTATTATCCGCTTGGTACATACTAGCACTTATATGACTCTTAGTAGTCGAAACTCAGAAAGACCGCAAAAAAGCCAGACGATGCTAGGCGACTTGTCAACGAACAAGAGGTAGTATATGGACAAACCGAATTCCTTGAACCTCGAAGTCCGTGACGGCAGCATGCCAAGCAACTTCTTGAGACGTTATGATGATGTCAGGAGAAAAGCGTCGATAAAAGAGCATGCCTGCGGGGGGGGAAACGCCTGAACACGTCTAGAGAGGTATCTTCGGTCGTGAGGGGAGTAAAGGGTGCTACGAGAAGAAACGTTTCGGAGGTGCGTCTACCATCATCCTGGGTACGATCATGAAGGAAAATGTTGCGAATTTGGCCAGGGAGGCGGACGGTACCCGCGTTGAAAACGATGTGACAGTCCTTTTCAGATATGGCGAGCGGTTTGAAGGCTTCGTCGCGTCGCTGTATCCTTGAAACAGTGTTCACCGTCTGAGGAATGATACCACTGATCATGTTGGAGTCTAGCTCAAGTATTCGCAGTCGCAGAGAGTCATAGAGCGGAGAAGGGAGATACACCGTCTTATCGGAGACAGGAGAAGACGCAGCAGGGAGTCTGTCGAAGCCAGACATATCCTCCATGAATGTCGAACCGATAGCGGCGTCGTGTTGAACTGAAAGTTCGTGTAGTAGGCTTCCTACGGTAGAGTCATGCGAGAGATTGTTGAACATAGCCCGCAGCCTTTGTCCTTGAGTGAAGTGGTGAAACAAGGTAACCTCCAGTTCACCTGCATGGTGAGAAGTTGGTGAGATTGGCGAAGATGAGGAGAGCGGCAGTCAGCTTACCAAACTTTGAATTGGTTGTGATGTGTTGAAGCATACCATTAAAACGCTCAAAGGCGAAACAACGCCAGGAGTGGACGGGCCCCCATCTAGATAGATGGTCACCAAAATGCAAGGAAATGTGTTGATTGGGGACGATCCTGGTTCCGGGACAGAGAACAAGGAGCGTGTTGAGATATGCATGGATATGAGTCTGATATGCTTGAATATCAGCTTGCGAGATCTCCCTGAAAGATGCAATCCGAGCAGCTTGTACGAGATGAAGGAAGTTTTGAAGCATCTGTCCCTCTCGCTCCGTAGAATGTGGAGCGCACCATAGACGTGTTAAGGTGATTGGCAGATTCACGGTGCAGAACGTGCGCCACTCATCGGCTTTGAGACTGCCGCCTTTCTTCTCTCCCGGTTGGCGGGGGCCCGATCCAATATGCGAAGGAAGGATAAGGGACTTCATGTCGTTGCGGATTTCGATTAGGGCTTGCTTTCCTAAGACAGCCGTCTTGGGCCCTCGCAGAGCCTTATCGCGAATATCCTGCTCTTTTCGCTCTTCATGGGCATCGATGATTCCATCGTCGCGTCGCTGAGTATGGTTCAGAGACAGATAAAAGAAGAAAAGCGAAGGGGCCAGTGATACTTACCTTCTGTTGGATCAAGTTGATTAGCTCCTGTTTCGACATGGTATTGTAGTCTTCGATGGGCAGCTTGAGAATACTTCTACATATTTCTCTGGCAACAGAGATCTTCATGTGTTGACGCACGACCTCTCTTGATCCATTCAGGTACACTTCTCGGGCTGCTTCTTCCGAAGAAACCAGGCATTGACCTTCCGCATCAAACCAACCCTGGGAGACACGCTGTGGTTGGGAGTTCGTAAAAATAAGTTGCATCACTGTATCAATAACTCACATATTCAAGTAAGGAACTGGTCAGGCAAGCGATTGTGAGAAGCGGATTGTATTGCAACCCCACTTCTCGACAGAGTTGGCTAAGGGCATTGACTCCACAGCCTTCTAGAGCAGTTCGTGAGCCAGTGCGTAACAAATACCGCGCGGCGGACATTTTATCCGGAGAAGGGGGTTTGGGCAATGGATTGAACGTGATACCATCGCCATCATCAAGGCTTATGTCCATGCCCCAGACTTTGCGACAGTGATGTTGAAAGAGACCGAGATAAAAGCAATGCATTGAATCAATGACGACGTGCTTGCTAGGGTCCCAGTATGGCAATCTGAAAAGCTCCGACCATCGATGATGGTGAACAGCGAAGTGGGAGTCTTGGGCGGACCGGGTGGTGCAAGCTTTCCATTGTCGGCCCAGCTCTTTAATCTCGTTTCCATCTTGGGCTTCCCAGTTCCAAGATTCAGGTTCGTTGAGGCCGCGAAGGTTAATGCGACATTCGAGGCAAGGTTCACTACTAGTATGAGACGAGGCCCCGCAAATTTGATGCGCTGCAGGTAAATCACATACTAGTGGAACAAGGGCACAACGAACAAGTAAGCCATCAGGATGGAGGGGGGTCTTGGTGAGAAAGAGACCGTCCTTCCATAGAGCAAGAAGGTCGTCAACAAGTGGGGAGAGAAGGTGGTTTATGTGACTCGTTGACGGGGACTCTGGACCTGGAACTACCCCAACAAAGAAGACATTTTCGACACGGAAGCGAATGGAACGGGGAAGGTTCAAGCAAGCCATGTAGAGACCCCCAATTTTCGCAACTTTGCCAGCAGGCCGTGTACCATTGGGGTTGAGGGAGTCAAAGTTCAAGCTGAAGACTAGACGGCGCTCGTTGGGTAGTTTGATCATGAAGCGTCCTTCTTCAAGATGGCTTGGCCCTTGGAAGTCACGGAGAATGGAGCCGTCCCATATGTCGGTCATGGGTGAGTCTTGATGATCAGCTTCAGAGAGGGGGAATTTCTCCAGCACCGGAGCAATATCATCTCGACAAAACATCCACGCTAGCCAGTGCTTGAAGTCTTGGTAAAGAAATGCGCTTTGAGGACTAAACGGTTGAGTGTTGTGCTTTCGAAGCGAATGGCCACACACATCCGTGTCTGGTGTAGCTTGATATGTGCATGTCTCGGGGATTTCGAGTTTGGCTTGGGGATCGTATGGGTAGATGCTGTAGCATTGACTACAGCATGCGTAGGCGCGATGAGCTGGCGAAAGACAGGGCATCCATTTCAAGAGGGTACGCGGGTCCTGGGGGNAGTTCTGCGGCTAGTTTTGCGGTCTCAAAGCTAGGAGATCCTGTAACCGAGCATAGGAGGATGGCACGAAAGCCTTTCAACATGTCGCCAACTTTTGCAAGGGAGAGATTTCCAAGTAATTTCATGGCCGCTACGAAGAGGAAGGCTATCAAGAGAATGGGTGACAAGCGTGGAGGATTGCCAATATTTTCTATACATATATTCGTTCGAATGAGGTAAAGGACTATAAAAAGGAACATAGTTACGTTACCGGTTTCAAGATTATGTGGTGTTCGTGGTCGATTTATCTTATATTGTTGGGAGCGCCAGTGTCAGTCCATCCATACCTTGATATCCTGTTCGACTCTGGCTAGGCTCCGTAAAAGAACAGTAGACAGGAGGTTGACTCGGCGGCTCTGTTGTCGAAGAGGACTATTTTGGAGAAAGGGGCGGAGTTCAGAGAGCCAGCGCTCGAGACTGAGAATCTCTTGATTCTCCGCGGCAAGCACATCAAGTTGGAGACAGCCAGAGGTAGACGAAGGAGAGAACACAACACTTCCTGGTAGTTTCTCAGTCGATATAGTCCCAAGCCGAGCTTTGATAGAATGGAGTTGTCGAAGATAGAAATCGACTTCGTTGTCACGGTTGTGGTGTGTCCGAAGGCGCTTACTAGCTCGGCTCGGTTCGTCGGAAGACTGAGGCTGAGGTGGATCGCCAATATCAAGAGCCATCCCGTCGCTGAGGTCGTCACAAGCAACACCTGCTTTCCGGAGAGATTTCTGGTGTTTGAGATACTGGGCGTAAGAGATGTAACGTCCCTTAATCATGGTGGCGGTCGATCCAGGAGCAACGGTAAAGTGATATTCACAGTCCCAGCAGCGGCACAGGTAAACAGCTGAGCAATGCGGCCCCAGGAGCTGAGAATCTGTAGGCGCATTCTGAGGCTGGCGTAGTGGAGGCATTCTGCTAGTGATCGCTGCCCACTGTTTAAGTTTTCGGACGTAGAAAGAAGGTGCAGGCTGGGCGTTGGACGTAGAACTCATCATACGAAGGCTTTATATGTAATATTATCGCTGTTCATGACGCCACGGTGGCTAGCCTAACAAAGGGTATGGACAAACCATCAATGTATGAGTGCATGAAGCATGAAGCTTTGGAGACTATTGGTCTTAGTCGGCGGACAGACGCGTGCCCTCTGTCACGTGATGGTTCTTGGGGGCTGACTGGGCCATTCTGATTGACATGAAAGGCACCTTTCTCTCCTTCCCGTATCACCATGTCTCAAAGTCCCGAAGACGATGTAGCCAGTACCATTTGGTTCGGCGCTTTGTTTTTGCTTCTCGATCGCTGCCCTCATCGTATCTAGGTCTGCCGTTTACCCTCCAAACAGTGCCATACCCCTACCTGCTGTCTCTCTACTTCTCACCAACGTAGCGTATGCTGGTCCACCTGCTCCGGGGAGAACCACTGTTGAAATCCATTACGTGGATAAAGCGGGCTCGCTATGCGTCTCGTATCTAGGTTCTTTGCTGGATGGAAGAGTAAGCTTCCCTTTCTTCACGTCATCAAGGAGCTCGTGTTTTACCTTCGATAGATCGAACAATTTACCCTGAATATACCTGTGCTTTCAGAGAGAACATACACTGTCACAGTTCGAGGGCCATCGTCCGTACAATCACATTATAGCTATCCCAATTGTCATCCAACCTCGTCCTCAGCTCAGTCTGCATCACAGGCTATCACCTTTGTTGGTTCTCGCCTTCAGCTCTGCGCGGCCCTCTTTTTGATCGAATGTTGTTCTTCTAGTATATGACTCTGGCCAGAAAATAACCTGGCCAGCCCATGAGTATCGACAACAATTCGCCGGTCAAAATCTTGAGGACTCACCAAGCCCGGCCAAACTCCCAGCCCTTTTGCACAGCGTTTCACATAGTACGTTTCCCCAGCAGAAGTCAATCTCTTCGTCCCTATCAACTACAAGCACGCCACGGACTGCCAAACCACCCCAGAGCCAAACTAGCGCACCATACAATCCTGGTACCCGCCGGTAAGTATATTCATTCCCCTTGTTCATGCGTGTTATCGACGCCCCGCCTTCACAGCATTCCCCAGAACCCGAGCCCCATGCCATCTTCGGCCAAGGAGGCTGTCGTCTCTCCGCATACCATCAATGGCGCATTCCTTCATCCTCCCCTCCTTGATAGATCACCACATCGTCAATCTGCCACATCTTCGTCAACAACCACTCCTACCCCCTCCACCTCATCATCCCCTCCGAAAGCGGTACACTCCTCACAAGCTCCAAGTAAGGTGAAAACGTCAATATTGTCTGAAGATATCAAAGCGGGCGATGGCACTTTGGTACTTGAAGGCGATAAGGTTTCCATCTACTACAAGATCCATTTAATAGATAGCCGGGGACACAAGCGACCGCATCGTATACTGACCGCTCCCCAAGATCCCGTATGTCTCATCTCTCAGGGCCTCTAAATTCTCTTGAATATCTCTCGTAGATGCCTATCGTTCTGGGGCACTCTGCCGCATTCTATGGTTCGCTTCCTCTATATTCTAGACGCCAGCATACTGAGTGTATTGTCCTTTAGGTCTCAGCAAGTTTCTAGTTGGGATGCACGTCAACGGACTTCGTCGCATCACCATCCCAGGCCAAGAATATATCCCAGCTCGAACTAACATCGGTGCACCCAATGACGATCGCATCCAGATCAGTATGTACATTGCTCCTCTTCTTGAAGCCCCGGTCTATCATCTGACGTGCAATTAGAGGTTCGGATGCACCGAAAGCACTGAATCATTACGCGCATTTATTGTATCACCTCATTATGGACCCTCATATTATATATATATATATATATATATTCTACTCCTGTATTAATACCATAACATCACTACTGCCATTCGAATTCGAATCGTCTCGTTCAACCACANTCWTCYACCTGGGATTTCCGCTCGAGTTGATATTCAGAGAGCCTTGACGAACACGGTGCGCATCTGTTCGTAGCGGTTCGTAGACGTGGATG
>JAPEVF010000863.1:0-18953 GCA_029747585.1 Pleurotus djamor | reverse complement strand
GTACTGCGAACAGCACCAACGGGCCCCGATTCCCCTCTAAGAGCTGGTGGATGCGTCCCGTTAACATCAACCGAAGGCCCAGGCGGTTAGGCTTTTCCCTGCTGGGAAGAACCACCGGCAGCCTTCTTCGCGAACTCGATCGTTCGTTTCTTCACTTCGGGCGACATATTTGGACAATTAACCTTGTCATGCTTACCTTTGCCACAGTAGGCACATAACCCCTCGTCGCGGCGCCGTTTCGCTTCCTCTGGAGTGAGGCGCTTGAAACGCGGACGGGTAGTGCGTGTGGCATCGATTTCCATGGGTTCGCCTGGTGGTAAAGTCGAGGTCGAAGTCGAGGTCGAAGCTTGAGGCTGGTGAGAGTTGTTGGAGCGGCCTTTCATCTTCTTGGTTTGCCGTTCGTCATTTTCGTGTTCACGGCGGACGTTGTCGAGCTTTTCAGCGAGGTCGGCATATTCCTTGAAGGTTGAAGGTCGTTCTCCGCGGTAGAGCATCATGTTGGAGATCTCTGGCTTGAGACCGCGGCGGAAATATGTAATGAGAATATTGTCAGTAAGGTTAACGAAAGGAATCTGCTCGACGAATCGAGCACGGTACGCAGCCACGGTGCTAGTCTGTGTCAACTCTTCGATCTTACGAAGAGCTGTACCCGCTACGTCAGGGTCACCAAAATGATTCCTAAATTCGTTAGTGAACGCGTCGTAATCATGTAAAATGTGTTGTTTCGAGGGATCACTTAAAAGGGAACTATACCAAATCTTCGGGGTGCCTTCAGCCAACCAAAACGCGAAAAACGCGGTCTTGTGGTAGTTGGTTGGGAGCGAGTTCGCGTTTAGGAAGATAGCGTTACGCATATCAACCAGAAACCCGTTGACGGCACCGGCTTTTCCGGTAAACTTCTCCGGATTGAGATATTTCGGTGTTCCTTGAGCTTGAACTGAAGGAATTGGTGGTTGTGGAGGGACCGGAGGTGCCGAAGAGGGAGGAGGAGGGTTTGGCGCAGTTGGTGGGACAGGGACGGCAGGCGGAGGAACGGACGCGCTAGGACTGATACGCGTCGCGTTGAACTCATCCCGAAGCTGATTGATTTGGTCTTGAAAATCTTGTCGTTGTTGATCCAAAAGGGAGTTTCTGAAGGACAGCAGCATGCTTTGCATGGTAGCAGCGCTGATGGAGCCCGAGGACTGGGGAGGTTGCTGAGGAGGAAGAGGTTGTTGAAGATTGGGTTGGTTTGGGTACAAGGATGGGTCCGGGGCCATGGGGACTTGGCCTTGAGGCACCTGAGGAGCAGGCGGAGGAGCCCAGCCTTGAAACGCGGGATCTTGGGAGTAATCCATACGCGCGCGAGAAAGGGGTGGAGTAGAGTAGAGATAAGAGAGAGATAAAATAGATGAATATTTGGGATTTAGAGTATGCTTTATAGAGGTTGGTAGTCTGGTCAAACTGTAATGGGCACTACTAAGAATCCTAGCTTGGAGGAATACTCCAGGAATCCGAGTGGCAAGAACCTGCGTTGACCAGACTGAAGTACACGAAAGGCTGGGAAACGCGACAAGTACACTACGGAGATAGCCGAAGACGCGTAGTCACGAGATACAGGAGAGTCCGTAGTAAACTACAAGCATACAAACATAGACGAAGCGCAAGAGAATACATGAAAGCATAGATGCTACCTAGAATGGCCGTGAGGTACGTACTGTGTGCTAGAATGACCGTGGTCCGAAGACCTGACCCTCACAGATAAGTCCTTGAGGGAGAATGTAGCTGTGATGACCGTAGTGATTTGGACTGGAGCCTTCTTTGAGTAGGTTGAGCATGAGCATGAAGGACGGCTTACCAGTCCAGCTCTGTATCCGAGGCTTGGGGACAAGTTCCTGCAATGCCATTTCGACCTCCTGAACAAGCTGAAAGTGAAGGGAAATCCACTTGTGGTAAACTTCGTATTGCTGCTCCATGTGATTCCACTGGCGTTTGAATTTGACTTCTGATTTGATCTCAGGATCATTGCGTATGTACTTGATGGAAGCCGTCAAGCGATCTACGTCGACCTGAAGCAATGACCACCAGTTCACGAAGTCTCCGACAACTAGTGAGAATTGGTCAAGGACGGCCACAGTCTCGTCTAAAAGGTGGCCATCTTCCAAAATGGTTCAGTCGTACTTCAAAAATATCTCCTTTTCTCCTTTGTGGATTCACCTGTACACTTCGTTCCGGCCTTGATCGATCCTCGACCCTTCGCAAGCGACTTTGCCGTCTGCCGCTGCATCTCCTGTTATATGTGTCAAGATCAGTCGCTCTCAGCTTTGTTAGTGAAAGTAGTCTGGCCTGAAAAATAGCGACACGAATCCCTCGGTATTGCGCTTCCATGGTCTTCGCATCCCCTAAAGCTTCCTTGGTCATGGTCAACATGAGTCCGACCGACCGCTTTGGGTCATCCCGCCGGTCTAGAAGATCGGCCGCCTGTCTTGAAATCCCCATGCCCTTCTTCGCAACACTGATACTAGTGTTTATGGTCGTGACATACGCGCTAGCTTGATGGATGACCTCCTTGTACATGGCTTTCTCGCGCTTGTGCCTACAACTTCAAAAGTCTTCCGTCAGTCGCCTTCTCAAATGCGAAACAACTATACTCACTTCTTGTATGTTTCACAGAACTTCCTGAGGCACTCGAAGGTCTCCCGGTTTGATACCGTCAAAGCTTTCACGAATGCAATCTGTTTCGCTGTCTTTTGAAGGACTTCGGTGCTAACACAGCGTCAATCCTCGGAGAGCTCTGCTTAACGGGCAATAGAAACATACTGATGGTTCTCACCCCCCTCGCTGAGGGCTACGCCCATGTACGGGAGTATGTTGCTGTCTAAGTCAACAGATGAATCATGATGAACGGACGAGTTCCCAGAGCAGACAATGCTGATGCTTACTGTCCATCGTAGTAATGTTTGTTGTTCACTCCCAACAATGCGGATGTAGGGTAACCCCCTACAACGCGATGTAATAAATGACTTGCCATGCCATGCTTTGGGCGTTTCTGTCAGGCCAACTCGCGGCTCCCACTCGGTATTTTGTGTCCCATGCTGTCCGATGCGAGGCACTATCATTGATCTATCATTAAAAGCGTGCGTGCGTTCATTCCTATAATTTGACAGGCACCCTTAAACGGTTCGTTGCGGTAGTCATTTGCTGTACCAGGAGTTGTTGTGGACCGAAACGCAGGTAGTAGCGCAATGTGAGGTAGATTTGCATCCTCTATTCCCCACTGCGACATTCATTGATCGAGATCCACCATCGAGATACGCAAGCCTTGGTGTTAGCGTCACCTATATTCGGTCCTATTGCAGTGAACGGCTCGTCGCCAGTGTCGATTGTAGAGATACATACTGATCGTTAAGGGACTGCATCGCAACCTAGAAGACACTTCCAGGAGACATGACCGTACCAATCCTCGCACATGAGCGTACAATCAGAGATGTAGAGGCTCAATACGGTTGGCTAGCAGGGGTGATCATCTGTCATTATTGAACCTCCAAGGGACATACAGCTGAAATAACGGGGACTACATGAGAGTCGCCGCCCTTCTCGGCAGCCCGAATCCGTTTCACAGCGCCTCTTAGGTAGCCAGTCGGGACAATTCACCACTAGCATGCTTAGTATCCGCATCAGAGCTGCCTATTGGCGTTTGAAATGACATAAGCATTCAAACGAAGTTGGTAGGACGTTAGTAGCCTTACCTCCAATATGGACTTGATCTGTAGCATATTGTTTGCACTGTAGACATAGGAAAGGCAAAGAAAGCTGTGCTTACTGACGAAGATGTTTGGAACGGTCCTCTGACCAGTCTTTTCCTCTAGGTAGTCTTGGATCGCAGAACCGTCGGGGAGTTGATCAAGCCTTCGGGACGACGTCAGGTTCACAGGCACATATATGCACGGGTCAGACATGCACGCACTCATAGACCTTTGTCTCTAGATTTGGGTAGTTTGATGAAAAGAGAGCCTTGGCACGTTTGCAATAGGGACAGTATGACTTGGAAAAAATCACGACTTTGTGTTGGACGATGGAGTCCTGAGTTTCCTTCATAAGCTCTGCCAATAAGAGCAGGTCAGACAGCATACCTCAACAAGCGTCTTCACAGCGGAGACGCGTGCATGACTTGATGATGAGGAAAAGACAGAGAACAAGGAGGAGAAGAACGATGACATGGTGGCGAAGAAGCGACCTTAAGCGCTAATTCGGCGCTAGCATTCTTTGTCCAAATTTCTTTCATCCCGACCGTCAGCCAGTTAATGAAGCTGACGATCGCGTTCGCAACAACGGGAGCATCAGAAAACAAGCTTCACGATGTATTCATTCAAGTCGAATATTGTGCGTAAATGCTCCTCTCTCGGCGAGAAGCATGTCTTCGTAGGTAAGTAAGTATTCTACATGTGATCATGATGATGTGATACGACGATGAAAAAATGGCTTTCCAAATGCCAACACATATAGCGTGGTCAATGAATCCCTATCTTCGCCAACCACTCTCTGATATGGCTATGCGGCATTAGGTCTTTCAGAGCAGTATCATAGTAGTCCTGCTGAGCAGATATCTACTAGATGTCAGCGGAAAGGCAGCGGACAGCTAGAAAGCGCAGACTGGCCTCGGTTTCATATTTCTGGTACTGGTCCTCCATGTCTCTCCATTGATCGCGAACATTGCTCGCGATGTTCGGATTCTGCAACATGAATTCGATCGCCATGGTAAGGCGACCAACGTCAACCTCCAGGCTCGCCCACCAATTTACGAAGTTGGTGATTGCGTGGACGAACTGCTCCATGACCATGACGGTGAGCCTAAGTAAATCTTCGTCCTTCATTGTGCGTAGATCTAGACTAACCATAAGTTTGGTCACGTCAAGCAGGTCTGGTACCACGTACTCTCGACTGACAAGTTCGGCTGCTCGGACACACTCGATGGGCCCGTCTGCACCACTGCACTGGGATCGACCTTCTGCATTTCCTGTGGACGGCACTTCAATATGAAGCCTCTGCGAAGACCAAGCCACTCACCTTGTATATTTCTTTCCGAATATCCCGCAAATGAGTGGCAATACCCTGGGCGTCCCCAAGCGCACTCCTTGTGTGCGCTAGCATTATCCCAACGACAGCGTCTGTGTCCTTACCCTCCGACTCAAGCAGTGAAGTCGCCTCCCTGGAAATTGCTACTCCCTTCTGTGCGACTCGGCGACTCTTCTCGATGGTAGCGACGTATACCCCCGCCTGTTTGAATACATGCCGATAAACCTTTGACCTGGAGCTAAAGACCGAGTGATGTTTTCTGCTTTCCGTCGTGAGCTACTTCCCCGGGTCTAATGTGCTCATATGACGTACTTGTACTTCTCACAGAAAGCCTTGAGGCATTCGAAAGTGTCGTGGTTTGACTTAGTTAACTCACGCACAATGTCGCCTTGTCGAGCTGCCTTCGCCATAAGTTCTTTGCTGCAAGAAAGGTCAATGAGTGGCGACGCATCGGAGCTGGATGACTTACTCAGCCTTGGACAACTGCTTGCGTGGTTGCACCTGTATTGAGTCTCTTGAAGCGCGTGGCGTCGCTGCTCTCATCGTCGTCGAATTCAACTTCAAAGCAAAATCTAATGTTGGGGGGAGAGGTAAGTTTGGCGTGAAGAGTTCACAATGATCCACTCACCCATAAGATCCTTTAGGAGGCTTCCGTGCTGGTATCAGCGTAGTTCACAGTCGCTTTTAACACTCCTCCGCCACCTGTCTCTATGGGCGTCTCAAGTTTCTCCTCCTGTTCCCCTTGGGCGGAACAGGATAGGCTCCGCTGAATATTGTCTACCTCGTAATGGGTGGATCAGTGGAATCTACCTCGTTCATGCCTATCTCTGGGACAAGTTTCCCTTAAACGGATGGTTAATGACGCTTATGAAGCATTTATTTCCATGCTCGACTCCGATGCTGTCATCATCTCCGACCCATCATTAAAACGGCACTGCAGCCTCACCTCCCCAGTCACATATTTCGCCGCATCCACATCAGTCTGGCACCTTTCCTGCCTGGTAGATCGTGTGTGGCAAACGGTTCGTAACATGACGGAACCGCCTGCCTACCTTGAAACAGCTGTGCTGATTGTCGCGATACATGCGGTAGCCTCTCGACTGCGAAGCATTCCTGTTCGTTGCTTATACATAGCGTATGCGCAATGCTGTCGGGACACTCAGCATATCCAACTCTCTCCATCAGCTAGCGTTCCTGTCGACTCATGATGTTTGGGAAAGAACTTTTCAGGCCTCACCGAAATGCTTCGAGGGGTTCAAACAACGGAGAAATCGTGAGTATCTTCCCCTTCCAAGGTCTTGCTCTAATGGCTTGATGGCAAATTCCGTCAACAATTAGGGTGCTCCTGAGCTCTCTCGACCGGTGGCCACCCTGGCAGAAAGCTTGACTCGAGCCATGTCTGCGATCTACTCTATACACGTCGCAATGAACCAATCTTACAAAGAGAAGTCTTCCGAAGTTGCTCAGTTTGTCAACGCGAAGGAAGAACTCCGCCAGAAGTGGGAGGCTATTGCGTCGTTTCTTCAGCGTTCGCTTGGGTACATACGAGATTATGTCCAACTCTGCCAGTCCATCCAAAATCAGGGGAATCTGAGGGACTCCATGGCTACCGCGTCGGCCATCGTTCACTACGCGTATCAAATTCAAATCGAGCTATCAAAACTTCGACCCTCCTATCACTCGTCAATCGAGACCTTCCTTTTGGCTTCGAGCAACGTCCATGTCAAGAACCACTTCTTCAACCAGAAACGAGGCTATGATTTAGATGTGGGTCCCCAAGGTGAGTCGGTCGTTGGTCGGTCGTGCCATTTTTTCTCATTTTTCTATGCTTATCCACAGCAGGCTCTAGTTTTACCGCTGCAGCACAGTCTCACCATCGGGTCAGCCTACCTGATAGTACCACAACGGCAAAGACGGCCCTCGAAGACTCCGAGAAAGCCCTCCAAGACATCACATCGTTCTGGAATGAACACTATGTCTTCCTTGAAAATCTGGCCAAATCTATTCAGACGCTTCATAGCCTTCTCAAGGGAGGGTATTTCAACAACGAACTTGCGCAATGGAAGACCTACCATGAAGCACTTCTTCAATCAATTTTTTCCATCTCTTCGTCAAGCGATGCTATGACCGTTGTCCCGATGTTCAAGATGTCTCGATGGGGTAGAGCGCTTGGTTTCCTTCCAAAGCGGCGCGGATCCTTTGACTAGTGAGTTTTCGCCGGTGATATCCCGCTCGCCTACTCACTCCCAAGCTTCCCAATATAGTCCCACGCTCTCGCATCCTGTCGAGCCATTTCACGGTCAAAATCTCACAGAAAGCAGACCTGCGACTCGATCCCTGTTTTCTTATGATATTCAAAAGTCAACTGGTATATTTAGGAAACCCACTTTGCGTAGGAACAGCCAGCAGTGATCGACTTTGAATGAGGCAACTCACCGAGCTTGCTTACTCGCCAGTTAGAGTGTACTATATTATGAACTCTTGCGTAGAAGTACTTCAGATTCTG
This sequence comes from Pleurotus djamor, assembly GCA_029747585.1. NCBI lineage: Eukaryota > Fungi > Basidiomycota > Agaricomycetes > Agaricales > Pleurotaceae > Pleurotus > Pleurotus djamor. Next base: position 11,392 of record JAPEVF010000863.1, on the reverse strand, counting down.
TATACACTCGGTTTACGCTGAAATCAGATGCTTGAGGGCTTCCTGGGGTGCCCCCAGGCCAGGGGCACCCCTGGCACTCCTTATCTCGGCAATGTATCGGCGACGTTGGCCAAACACGGGGTTGAAGAGTCCCAACAAGTCCCGACCCCCAAGTACCGTAGGTTCGTCTTTCCTTCAAGGGAATCTCTCGCTGAGAACTTCAGTAGACTTGAGTAGGAACTAGGCATTCTCTAGCAGAAGCAAAGCAGGAGATATCTTACGAAGCATTCTTCCACGCTGTAAATCCCCATTCCAGAATCCAGACTGAGCCGAAGGCCTACGGAAGCGTTCGCTACGATTTCTACACCACCCACTGCACATCTGTTCAAACCCTGTCACTGTAAAACACGGTCGTGCATGCTTGCAGCGTACCCCACCAACCCTCTGGTCTCCAAGCTCAGCCGGGAGCCGTTGAGCATAAAACACTCCTCCAAGCTCGGCAGCACGGAATGGAGACTCAAGGATCCAAAGAATATGTGCGGTTCCGTTATCCAGAGCTAGAGGGTGGGTCAAAGTGAATCTTCCACCTCCCGACCCATACTTCAATGCAACCTGCCGATCGCTACACCTCATCCCCTTCAAGTGCTACGCTCAACCGTGTTTGGATGCCGTACCGCCCTCGCGTACCGTTAGGAAACGTCCCAAGCGTCGGTAATTTTGTACCACCCCACCTCACGAACTCACTCATTCCCCATACGGCTCTGCTCAGGCCGTCCAACTCGCACATCTTGCCACAATTATGTCAACCAGGTACTCTCTTCGGTGACATTTGGACATGGAGACCATCAAACATACCCACATCGCACCCTCGTTAGCCTCATCCACGGGAATGCGTGGCAGGTGGTGTAGGTATCGAAGTCAGTGGATCTCCATCGCTGAGTGGAACATCGCTGAGGGATCGGTGCTGAGGTGGGAGAGGGTTCCAACGGTCGGTATGGTTCATGTTATAAAATGGGCTGGGATGCTCACAAGTCATTCATTCATCAAGTCACTACTCTCAAAGCCTCCTCAACATGCCTTCCTCCTTCTCTTCTCTCCTCCTCTTTGCCCTCATTGCTTCCACACAAGCTGCTACGATCAGCAATGAACTTCGGAGACAAATTGTCGCCAGTAATACCTGTGTACGCTCCTTTCCCCTTCTCATATTGAAGACATATTCTCATTGTGGATTCTGTATCAGTGCCAGGAACTAATAACCAAACTAGGGAGCGACAAGGTCATGTTACCTGGCTCTGCTGGCTTCCAGGAGCTCAGCGACTCGTACTACACGCCGCAGGAGTCGGAGCTCGTAGCACAATGCCGTGTCGCTGCTACCAACGCAGCAGATGTTTCCGAAGCAGTCAAGATCGTGAAAGCGGGCGAATGTCCCTTTTCCGTTCGCTCTGTCGGTAATATGCCTTGGGCCGGTGCAGCAAACATCGCTAGTCCCGGCATTGCGATCGATCTGCGAAACATCAATGCAACAACCCTATCAGCAGACAAGAAAGTCGCAAGCCTTGGTCCCGGCGGTACATGGGGAGAGGTGTACGACACTCTGGATCCATATGGAGTGACCGTTGTTGGTGGCCGTTCCAATATCGTTGGTGTTGGCGGCTTCATTCTTGGAGGTAAGTTCGCTTCTCTTCCACGCCACCACTGGCCAAGGTGCTAATCAATTTGACAGGTGGCTTCTCGAACCTCTCGCCCGAACACGGCTTTGCGTCAGACAACGTCGTCAACTACGAAGTCGTTCTCTCAGACGGACGCATTGTCAACGCAAACGCAGCTTCTGAACCCGATCTTTTCTGGGGTCTGAAAGGTGGAAGCACCAACCTCGGCATCATCACCCGCTTCGATGTCAAGGCTTACCCTCTGACGCCAAAGTGGGGTGGATTCAGAGGCCACACTATCTCGACCGGTCCCGAGATATTCAACGCCATGACGCAGATGGTAGTGAAGCTTCGCAATGATCCTCACGGTGGTGGCTCTGTTGTCTGGGGATACAACGAGATTATGCAGAACGATACCATCTTTTCCTCTTACGCATACCTTGGTGCTGATGTCTCGCAAACGGACCTCTTCGACGACATGTTGGCTGTTCCCTTCATTCCTGGCACCGACTCTATCCGCGGCAACACCAACCAACAATCTCTGAGCGGAGAAGTTGACGATGCATTCCCTTCTGGTCTTCGTCGCATCTTTTCCACCGTGACGCTGAAAGTCGACGTGGACATGGTCATTGGGATTTACGAGAAGTGTCATGAACTTTTCGCACCGCTCGTAGGGAAACCACAGCTTCAATGGTCAGCTAGTTTCCAGCCTATCGCTGTAACCCACCTGCAAGCTACTGCAGCGAATGGTGGCACTCCTCTAGGTCTCTCCCCCGCCGATGGTGACCTTATCCGTGCGTTGCCCTGCAGCCTATTATTCCACGTTACTCACCGTGTTCCTCTTTGGTAGTTCTGAACCTCAATACTGTCTGGGCATCGAAGACTGATGATGCGGCTATGGAAAGCGCTGTCCGTGGCGTAATTGCTTGGGCTACACAAGAGGCTCAAACCCGCAACTCATACCATCATTGGCTTTACTCGAACTACGCCTTACCTGAGCAGGACGTCTACTCATCGTATGGCTCTGTCAATCACCTTCGCCTCAAGAACATCCAGGCTACGTACGACTCGGACAACACGTTCGGACGTCTTTGGAAGGGTGGCTTCAAGTTGTGACGCCCTTGAATCCGTTCTCTATACACCCGCTTCCTTGACTTTAATCGCGGACTTCTCCGGCTTCTGTATAATATTTTCCTCATGCACCTAATATCCTATTTATTTCACCCCATCAGTATTTTATATGTATATTTTGCTGTTTCTGGTATCATTCTGAAATTCATTGAAACTTGGTTGCTCTCACTCCCCCAAAGCTCAATCTAGTTTAATGCCATCGAAACGTTGACTACTCCGGGACTTCCACTGCCCCACTCGGCCCTGCAGAGTCCTCTTGCTCAAATCGCCTCAATCCTGCGCTACGAACACTGAAATTCATGCGAGATTACTAATCATATTGGATGTGATGTCAAGGCTATACCGTAGGTATCTCCCAAGCGTCTTGTCCAATCTATGGATGTCAAGACCTCTAGCCACTAGTAGAAAAGAGCTATGATACCATTAATACGGAATATGCGCACATAAAAGGCTCCTGAGGCGGGTATTAGATAGTGGAAGTTTCCTTGCTATTTTTGTTGGCGTTGTAATATGTCGCGGATTACCTTGACAGATACCGTCTTCCAATCATGAGCAAAGGTGCTGTGGTGCCTGAAAGAGCCATCGTTCAACAGGACGTGCATGTGGAGGTGGCCAACACTAGCGTGCGGGTGGGCGTGAAATCCAAAAACGACGTCTCTGTCTTCCATTAGACTGAGTTGAGTGGCAAACGATTTGGCGGATGATCGGCAGGCGAGCATGACGGTATACAAATGAGCGATTCGTTGGGTATTATCGGATCTGCGATACGATTCAATGAGATCGTTGTATCTTCGCTCCATGGTTTCGTTGATGGCATCATTCACTAAAGCAACGGCATCCGCTCGACGCCAGAAGTCACGAAAATGAGTCTCCAGCTCGTCGATGATTGTGGAATCTTTCAAAGATACGACATTGTAGACTAGATGAGGGTGTTGACACGAGTTAGGGGGTTCGGAAGCTGTGTCGAGGCAAGCATGAGAAACGCTAAGTTTGCTGACCTTTCGATTTTGGGATGACGAGTAGATGCATATAAGACATGCCCGCGGACGAAGATTTGTCGACACCGGATAGGTTGACATCACTCGAGTAAAGTCGTACATCGTGTGCAGCGTTATTGCAAATAATATAAGAGTTCTCGCTCTCAGAAAGGATTCTCTGCCTCGGGTAGTGCAAAGCGTAGTCCTGGGTCGAATCAAGGCGCGTTCAGGGGGAAGCCACTGAGGTCAAAGAATTTAGACTAACGGTGAAAAATGTATCCGATTTCCTCCAAGGCATGCCTATACCGTTGGAAGATTGGCCGACCAGAGCTGGAGGTATAAGTCCTTTCCTAGGAGGAATGGTTCAAAGTGCCGCCAAAATGCGAAACAAGATGTAACTTACAAGATGACGTAGGCACAATTATCCTCGCGCGCTTCGTACGCTTTCAGCTCTCTGATGGCATCAGGGTTCGCGAGGAACTCTTCTCGGAGCTTCGTGACTTCGCCAAGGTGCTTCGCCGCGTTTCCATTCAGGACGTTTTGGATGGATTCAAAATTGTTTGACATGCAAAAGATGGGGGATGGTGGGAGTGTGTGTTAAAGTGCAGTTCCACAAACGGTCAAGCTTAAGAGGGTTGCAGGGCTGTTGCCACTGTGGGCGCCACGTGAACGGCGCTGAACAGGGGTGTTGTCGCGATGAGGCACAAGGATGGAACAATGCGCCTCAATCCTCACTTTTCTTAGCCTTGGTATCACTAAGTATGCCCGCAATAGCCTATGGCGGTGCGCGCCTTTTTATGGGGGATTCTACTAAGAAGGAAATGACTGTACAGGCTGGTCTGAAGGGATCGCATTTCGGCACGGATAATACTGCAACGAGCTTACAGGATGTTCGCCTATTCCTCTTCAAGGGGCGTTGCAACATGGCCTAAGACGACCAGTTATGTATTCTGTCAGACTTGGGCTGTGCCTTCTCTGCTTGCATGCGCGAGGCTGTGTCTAATATGTCCCCCTTCAATCTTCCTGCTCAATCAAGAGGCAAAGAACTCAAGGGGAAACATCGCATACCTTCTAATGGCAGATCGTTGTGCTCTCAAGTGACGACTGAAGCGTGACGCGTGAAGTTTAGGGGTGATTGATGCTCCGGAGTCGGAGCTGTAGCATGGTAAACACAAGTTCCTATGCTCGCATCCTCTCATATTCGCTCATGGCTATTTGGATCACTTCGGGCTTCTATCTGTGATACATGTAGTTCTTGCCGATCCTATCTTTCCCAGCCATCATGCATAATTTTAGCTTCTACGGTATGTCTAGTAATACTTTTCCTTCTGGGTGAACACGCAACAATGATAGTTCCGAGCTATACGTGAGCGCTTTCATCCAGGAATATAGTAATACCCACTTATCTTGGCTAGAGGACACTGAGGGGCTTAAATCTCTGTCCCTCCAAGGGAAGCCAACGTCAAGCTTCAAGTGACCGACCCCTGAACAAAGTCCCTGAACGCGGACGCTCAGTGAAGCGCTCGGCTTTAAACCATTCAAAAACCATTGCCTGATTACGAGTCCTGAGTTTACGAAGGCTCGTTCATAGGAAACGGAGTTTCCCTTGGCATTCTCTTTTTCGTGGGAAACCTCTTCTCATCCTGTGATTGGCCTGTGGCCTGAAGCGCTGGTCTACCATTGGGCAAGCAATTGTTGTGGTATATTTGCCCATCTGACCTCTACTTTTCCACGCCCTCGTCGCCTGTCCTTCGCAATCTACGTTGTCCCACGCTCACGTCCCTCACGTGATCAACGCGATGTGCACAGGTCTTTGTTCAACTGCTAATCGACCATTCTTTGATCTCTTCCTCCACGTCCGCACCAGGGGATGCCCGAAAGAAACGGATGTCTCGCCTCATATCTCGTCGCTCGTAGATTATAATGGTTCAATACAGCTACTTGTTCTTTCAAACCTCAAGACATCCATGTTGACGCGACCAAGAAAGAAAGCAAGCTCTTCGAACGCAACCATCCGGCGTGTTCGGGTCTACCTTACTCGCTTGATCTCAACTCTTCAGCTGCACAACCAACGCGAAGACCTCCACACACTCAAACCCCCATATTTGCACCGATCACTACGTCCATGTCTGACGCCTGATTACTCTCATTGGTGTTCACTTCCATCTCCGCATTCTTATCTTTGAATTCTCGTCCGATAGTGACTCAGAGTCTGATCGCGGGACCTGGTGGATGCAAGTGAGTTTGTTCAACTTGAATTATGTTTCAACTCTTAAGCATTTCAGGTTGCTTTCGCACAAAGTCGTTCAAGTCCTTACTACCCAGGAGTGGCACGAACGCATGTTCCCGAAAAGGCACGCTACTCAATCAAGCTTTGCTTCGTCGACTCATTCGTTCTATGACATTACAGGCTTGCGGATTTTGCATCAGCATGGCGCTTGATTTCGGAGAGTATGTACTGGTGTTTCTAACGCTCGATCTTCTTTTCAAGGTGATTCTACTCCCTATTTCTCCTTACATGCTTGATCATCCCGTTCAACTATGCAGGTCACATATAAGCGTCGAAGAGAAACCCTTGATGCGCGCTGCCATGATATCTATCATGACTTAGCACCCGACATAAGAAACGGGCCTTCATGACATTCCGGACCCGTAATGTAGATAAGTGGGAAGGCCCCTGGGTGAAATATATAGAGTGAATACTAACAGAAGATGAAGAAACTGTGTGGACAGAGAACAGAGAGTCAAGGGAGAGGAAAAAGAGGACTCGTATGCCGTGCCGTGGCAACGGCCCACACAGACAAGTCATTGTATCGCGAAACAGGAAAATATGACTCAGATTTTCTCACGCCCCGCGACACAGCCGCAGCCGAAGTTCATTTGGAAAATTACGTAAGCACACATTGAACGGACTTGGGCTCTAGCCTCTAGCGGGCCGCCGCCTAGCGGCCTACATGGCGTGGACGGTAGAGCAACAATAACCTGGATCCCTCCAACATAAACATACAATATCACAGGTCTCGAAGCGCCGACATGCGTAAGTACTCAAAAATGAAGCTGTGTGACCATTGTCAGCCTCAGAGCCTCGATGACGACTCCACAAGCTCGAGAGTCGAGAGGACCGACGACTTGAAGCGGGTAGAGGGAGATACTCACAGAACTGCGTCTGATTGGATTTCCATCACCACCACGCAAACGGAATGTACAATACAGTCAATCACAGCCAGCACAGGTAATGGAAAGTGGATGTGACCAAGAGAAGAGTCACGACTCGCGAGGAGAGGCTTGACAGGTGTTGAAGCTTGAAGGTTTACAGGCATGATGTGGTTAAGCCTGGCTTTCTAGAGATCATGTCAACAAACTTTTGTCTTTGCATAATGTGAGTATAAACGTATTAGACTTCATTGCGTACGAACAGCAATCCCCAACGGGCAAGAGAAGAATCAAGGAAACCCNAAAAAAACCACCGCATGGCACACAGCAAGCAATCAATCTTCATCATCGAAATCGTCGAAGAATAAGCACGGCCCCACGTAAAAATCCCCTTCCTTTCGCAATACCCGATTTGTATTTGACCGCAAAGCCAGTCGAGAATCTGGTTCTGGTACCACGACGTCGTGCAGGGACGACATCGCAGTAGGCGGCGACGAGAAGGTAACATGACGTTCTAGAGGTTCCGAGTCCCTTGGGGAGGAAACAGCCTTTACTTGGGGAAGCAAAGAGACACCGTCGTCGACGTTTGGCCCTTGGACAGCAGGGTGACCAGGAGGACCGTTGAGAGAACCGTATTCAGAGATGTGGCCAGAGTCTAGGCAGGACGAGTCTTTGTTGGGGTTTCCAGAAGGCGAGGTAATATATCTTGGAGGCTCAACCTCGATCTCTAAATGTTCATCGTCTTCAAAGTACCTGGGCAAGCGATGGGATAGCTTGATATGTCGTGGTGGACTACCAGAATCCGTAGCGTGGCTAGGCTGGGGTTGGTCGAGATCGTTGAGATGCATCGGGGAGTAATTAGACAGATCCTGGTCGTTGATGAAACTCATGGAAGGAGAAGAGAGAGACGAAGAGAAGTCCTGAAAACCATCCTGCGCAGGAACCATATTGCTTGTCGCAGAAGAGTAGTCTACCAGATGGTCCAGAACAGGATCGCTCAAAACGGCATGATCCTCAACGTCACTTTCATCACATTGGATGTCGGAATCAGTTCGTTTGAATATACCCACTTCGAGATCAGGTACGGGGAACGAATGGACAGCAGGAATTGAGTCGTTGTCGTTCTGACGTACGAGTACTTCCGGCCTAAGATCTAGCAAGTCATCGAGTGCCTTCCAAGGGTCAGGTTGATACAGCAAATTCTCCGGAGACACGCTGTGCAACTGCAGATCGAACGGTTCTTCGGTGTAGGGTGGATCTGAGAGCATCTGCGAAGAACTATAGCCCACGAGATTGGGCGCCTCCCAGGCTGAGGGGTCATCGAAATGTTCGTCGAAATCGAGCGTTGAAGATGTAGCCGTGAAGAAGTCAGAGACCCTGGGAGATGAGCGAGAGTAGCCAGGATGGCGAAGTCCGAGCGTAGATGGACTAGAAGCCGTAGTAAAGTCAGAGTCGTGGCAGGAAGGAACGGAAGAGCCTGGAAGAGAGGAAGACGGAGAGGAGTACGAAAAGTTATTCGGACGGAAGCTAGAGGGCTTCAGCTCCGTTGGAGAGTGCATAGAGTTAATCTTGGTTTCATATGGCCGTGCTTCTGGTTGAAGATGAATCCTCCATGAGGAACTAGGATGTTGGGAGCTTTCATCCATTTTTCTAGGCCATCGAAGCTAGATGAGGGGCAATTCCTGAGAACATAACCAAGGAAATGGAGGTAGTAAGGGCACCTGACGCTTGGAATGTATGTTTGGATGTTTATTCTCGTCATACTCTTCGCTTCGTTTCCTCTTAAACCCGCACCCCAAGGTCATTCTACTTGCTGAACTTGGCTCCTTCAGAACGACCGGACGATGATGGAGTCCCGCAAGGTCACGCATGCCGAGAGCTTTATCCAATGTAGCCCTAATGAACAAAGCTAATGGGGGTGTGAGAATCAATGCAACGATGTCAGAAGCCAGGAACCTCTTACGCTGAGTTTCGTCCAGTTCTCTCAGAATATCGGATTCCCTCGTCCCAGATTCCAATTCGATCAAGCGGGAAATGGGAGGTTTAAACGGCGATGGTCCAGGAATAAACCCTACGGAGGAAGGTTCGGAGTCGATATTAACATCTTCTTGACGATATGCATGCTTCAGAGTTATCTTTGGCCGGCCGTTTATTTTGATATCGGTAGGAAGGTCGTCGGATAGCAGAGTCGCTGATAAGTGTGGTTTCGAGTTCAGCCCAAGACGCTGTCGACCAAAGAATGCCTTTTGAGCTCGTAGGGTTGGATTTTTTGATCGAGTTTTGAAGGCGTTTCTGTGTCTCTGCTTAGTATGCCGATATTGATGTGAACAGGTTGTTAGGTACCTCTTTCCGCCCATGTAGTTGGCACCAACCATGATAGATGAGAGCCAGATAGGATTGAGGCCTTGACCAGTGTATGAACTATGTGAGAGATCAAGAAGAAAACTCGTCCGACAACGAACTGCATGTTCGGAGCGCCTTCGCGGGCGTCTAATCTAAGTTCGCCGCTGCTACTTCCTCAGGTTTCCCTATCAGGTCCTCCGTTCGTATCCTTACATTCTGCATAGTAAACTCTGGAAAACCAAACAGTTTCCATATGACTTGATTCTATCGCCGCACAAAACATGAGCTTGGTCCGAACCAAAAGCCCACCGTTTGCCGATTGAAAGAATCCACCAAGTTCGTCATGTGCAGCGAATATTTTCTCAACTCCCACTCTCTGCCTCTGGTGGGAATGCCTTTTCTTCAAAGCTGTAGAGCTCGATGCTCATCCGCACGGGCAGGCTAGATATAAAAGCGCAACGGCGGTCAACCATGTACTTCCCGCATCATGGCTGTCTGGTTGACTCTTGCATCCACTTGGTGGTGTATCATAGCTTTGTCTTTCTTCTGCTCGGTTTCTACCGCTCAGAATAGCCTGGATGTAAGACTTCGTACCGGAACATTTCGCGGTTTTGCGACCCCCAATGCTACCGAAGCCTGGCTTGGTGTTCCGTTCGCCCAGCCCCCAGTGGGCGCATTGCGGTTCAAGGCTCCTCGTCTACTTACGACACCCTCTAACGCGCTGAAGAATGCGACGAACTTTGGAAGTGCATGTCCCCAACAATCTGGGAGACTTGGTGCACCAATAGCCGAAGACTGTCTGAACCTCAATGTCCGTAAGAGTCCTGTTCATTCTAGAATTACTTCAACAAATCCGTTTTCTTGTAGATTTTCCGCCCTCAGGGTACCGCTCGTAACGCCAAGCTGCCTGTGCTCGTTTGGATCTACGTTGGTCACCCTCTTTATTTGCATAGTGAATATTGATCACGTCCGATGACAGGGAGGTGGTTTTATGACTGGGTTTGTTGGCGTTTTTCCTTGTAACCTTTGGTCATCAAACTGACATCTGTTCGTGCTATCTTAGAGCTGCGTCTAGCTCGTCATTCAATCCCACTCGTAAGATGAAGACTCTCTGCTAGTGCTCTTCTGAGTGTTGTGACATTGCAGGCATTCTGCAACATAGCGTAGCTATTGGAAAACCGATCATCTTCGTTTCAGTGTAAGCAATCAGTCTTACTGTATGTGTGATAACCACTTACGCGTCCCACAGAAATTATCGGTTGAATACCTTCGGATTCGTACGTGTCTATTTCGCCGATCGTGGCTAGCTTCTCCTAAAAGCCACTAGCTTGCAAGTTCGAGCATGGACCCACGAGATCTGAATGCAGGTTTGCAAGACCAACGCGTTGCTTTGGAGTTCCTCCAAGACAACATTGCAGCTTTCGGCGGCGACCCAACCAAAGTAAGCACCTCTCTTGCCAAACAAGCTCAACGCTGAGAGTCTCGCCTTCTTAGGTTACCATTTGGGGACAGGTAAATGAACAAGATTCCTCTTCCATTGTCCCTAGGCCTCACCCCCTTCTCAGTCTGCTGGTGCCGGAGGCGCGGAATCGCAGCTCTTATTTCCCCCTGCCCGACCTCTCTTCCGAGCCGTCATTTCCGACTCATCAACTGGTCCCTTGTCAGTCACATCTCAGTCCCATTCATGGGTATACTAATCCCTTCGCACAGTAAGAACGACCCTGGCCCGAGCACTTATGATCTTCCCGGAATGCCTTTTAGTCGCTTGTTAACTGCTACTGGCTGTTCTTCCGGACACGGAGCTATCGCATGTCTGCGGGGTATCCCGTTCCAGGTAAAATATCTAGCGTTCACTCAGTATTGCCTATATTCACGGCTTTGTCAGACTCTCATGAGCATCAGCAACTCCCTTGCCGATACAACGCTCAATGGTCAGTTCTGGGAGCCGACCTTCCATCCTAGAAACTTCTTGAGCGAACGCCCGTCACAAAGGGTCTTAAGTGGAAAATTCCTTCACGTACCTTATCTTGCCGGCACTAATGCAAGGCTTGACTTTTGACTGTTGCCTTATCTTTTGCTCATATCTACTTAGGTCAACGAAGGCGTCGGGTTCAGTACATCAGTACGAAATCTGCGACTTTCTGGAGATGCCGAAACCAG
>JAPEVF010000862.1:0-18971 GCA_029747585.1 Pleurotus djamor | reverse complement strand
GTTTTTTCTGCTAGCTCTTAACTTCTTTACGCTTCCTGTATAACATCTATATAGTTTTATGCAATAAATACTTTTTGCGTTAATATGAAGTGGTATGATTTATACACATTTATTATAACTGCTCAATTTTTTTTGTTTTGTTTATCAACGCTTTCAGAGCTTTCCTAGCTTTCCTAGCTTTTCCAGCTTTTTGTGCTTTTGAAGCATTGGCGCTCGCTATGTAAGTATTACAGCATCTTTTTCTTGCTTTGTCATACCTCTTGTACAAAGCATAACTTTAAGCGCTTTTTCTATTTTNAGATATACAAGATACCTTTCTCCCACAGCTTCTTGATCTTATCTAGCTTCCATCTGCTCCTGGTAAAAATGATGTTTTCCTGATGTACCAACGCACAAATTCTCGAAGAACTCACCGACGCCGAAACGCTGACCTCATGCATCTATACCCTCAAGTTCCTACATCACACACGTATGTCCAGCCGAGTTTACGAAGTCCCACGATGGGATTATGATATTTTCGTGCGTAGGCCATCCAAATCCACCGAAAATCTCGAATTTTTCGATTTACAGGCTTGAACCTTGATTGACCGGCTAGTTTCTTGCTGTCCCCGGAAGGTACGTCGTCTATGCATTGCTCTGTATTGATACGAAAGCCCTGACAGCGATGTGGCGGACGGTACCTTTGTTTCTCCTCCCGATCAAGCACAAAACCTTGAATAACTCGACAACACCGAAAGACTGGACGAATGCAAGTATACGCCCGAGTTACAAATGGCATCAGCACACATTGTCCCTGGTTTTCGAGAGGGTTGGACGCGTTTTCAAAATGTCGACCATGGAGGACGCTCCATGGACGAATTTTCGAAAATCGTCCGGCAGGCTGGGGAAATGCTGCGGAAACGATGCGATGTCCTATGCAAAGTATATGTGAGTGGTTTCAGTGGTGTTACACGGCGTAGAACTTACTAATTGTTGATTCCTTGATTTTCCCCCTCACGCGTAGATCCCTTGTTTTCTCGCTCGAACCTTGTCCATTCGACCGAAACGTTGTATCCCTGTGAAGGTAAGCTGTATGTTCGACTTCTGATATGCTTACGCGAGGCTGAATCAAAGGGTTAGTGATTTGGTTGGACACCCAACCCCCGGAGGCAACACCACGAAAAAATCACCCCAAATCATCAAAGGAAGGAAGAAACAAGTTTATTGAAGGTAGATTAAACAAGAGTGCGTACTTATCATCGTTGTATTGGCTACCCTTTGTCCACCGGCACTGACTATGACCCTGCTCCCAGCCCTCCCTTCCCCTCTACCGAAATCCGACCATACCTCCTCCGCATCGAAATGCCCACGTACGGCAACGATACCTCCATAGACCTATAGGTGTAGGGTAACCCTGTACGAGTTTGCGAAAGGTTTGGTGAGGGACTGATGCCATCATCCTTTGGCAGGATTTCGAATTTTTGTTATTTTTTTNCTTCGGATTTTCGATTTTGTCGGTCGAGGACGGCGACGGAATGGATGCCTGAGGTTCGCATATGATCGGTAAGTGGTCCTTGTATGTTTGCGCGAGCATAGATTGACTGGAGGACGGGTTACAGGGATGTGTGTATGAGGAGGGAGGAAGGGAGAGGGAGAGGTGGCTTGGGTTCGTGGGAGGCAGGGGAGAGTGCGAGAGTGATAGGTAGTGTAGCTGTACGTAGGGTGAGTTGTACTGCAGTGACTGGAGGATGTAGATTACTCACCAAAGATGAATATAGTGCCGGCTCCAATTCCATTTTCCCGTCGACGCAATCTAATCATATCCCATCCGCATCAAAACGCCCGCGTACACCAATGATACAATCATAGTCCTACAGGCCTGGGATGTCCTCGACCAAGTTTGCGAAAGATTCCATACAGTATGAATATTGTCGCCATCGTCACAAAAACGAGTTTGGTGAGCACGCAGGAAACTTTGACTTTGGCCTTGTTTGTGTGGCGGCATTCACGTGGATGAAATCGTGTTCAGGAGGTTCAAATCAGGGGGTCACATCACGCGACCTTTTTGGGATTGTCGTCTCTGCCATTCTTCGGAATTCAAGATTCTTCGCCAATCTCAACTCGGATGGATTCTGGGTGACTCGCCGCAGTGCCTTCGCTTCGCCGCCACGGACAGCCTTACGCAGAAAACTCCTGAAAATCCAAATACAGTCAGTCCCGGTCAAGAGGCGTATATTTTGCAAACAATGCCAGGGTATAAGAAGGACGTGGTGCACCCGAGTGAGTACCATCAACGCAAACACCCAAGCCTACACAACCATCGCCATCTCTGCAGCTCTTGCAACCAAGGCCCAACCAAAACCCCCCAAACAACCAAGCCTCCAGCCAATGCCTTATTATTTTTACTACCCTCCCACCCCGTTTGCTCTATCACCAACTCAAGTGTCGTTTACGTCGAATTCGCCGTACGATTACACGGTCAGCTCTTCGACAACGCAATACTTCCCCACTGGCCCTGGACAAATCATTTATCCGCAACCATCCTACCAGTTGAACGGGGCGGCTCAATTTTATCCGGCGCAATACCCAGGTCACCAGACAGCTTGGTGGTGGACGCACAGCGGCTTCAAATGAATAGCTGACTGTGCTTTTCTGGGACCCGACATTATGACCTCGACGACTTTCCCTGGAATCCCCATCACTTTTTTTNCATTTCCTCGTCGCCATGATAGTGCCCCACGCTCTTTCAGTTTCCGGTCTCTCTGTCATCGGCCCACCAGCCCGCGCTGGTGTCTACACGTTCCTTCGTTCATTTCCTCAATCTTAACTCTCAGTCTCCGCGTTACCCCTTTGCTCAGCTACTGTGATGTTCGCGTTCACGATGTATAGAAACAATAAATTCTGTTTCTTTTTGACAAACAGCCGCTCCGATTCCTAGTCTGACTATTGCGTACTTCGATGGTGACGAAGCAAGTAGGAGGCTCTCTGTGCAAGTGGCGCCACCAGACCGTCCGATCGGAAAACCACCATCACATGATGAGTCGCGTCGACGCGTCGTACTACTACCCGCCTTCCCGATCGTTTACCAACAAACCCAACATCTCAACACAGCCAACGCGGATATGACTAACCAACAATCGTAGAAACACATATAAGGCGAGACCTTCCTACCACTTTTTCCCCAGGAAAGAGGTACTTGCATGGTAAGTGGGGGTTGCGGGGGTTCGAGAGTGTGTGTTGCGGTATTTAGTGCTCACCCTCCTGTACTTTGGGATATACGCCTTCGGGCGTTGCCACCTCGCACATGCTACGCGCTGATGCACAATTCGAAAGGTGACAGCCCTAACGTATGGTTCTGTCGTCTTCACAGACGACGGGGTCCGCTGCCTAGGGTCAGTTGCCGGGATGGTCTTGTCCTGAGGGATATGACTTCGTCTCTGTAAACCCAGAGACGTGGTCCGCTTTCCCGGGACAAATCATCCCTCAGAGGGTGTACAGGGTTCAGGGTGAGCACAGTGAGGAGGTGAGTTATCATATTTACTTCTCACCAATATACTTTACTGACATGTTCGTTTTAGAGGAGGATGTCGTCGGTACGACTGGGCACTTTAGACTGACTCTGGCTAACCCTGCGGGGATTAGGCTGGGGGGTCCCTCCCATGTACCCGAAGTGTGAAGCGGCTGGTCCGCCACACGGGCGGTGCATAGCGGAAACGCAATGGCTCACGGGCTAGGACCGCGGAGCGTGTCCCCACGCTCAAAAGGTGGGGCTCATTCTCCGTAGGTAAAGCTTTGTCGAGAACCAGTGGAGGTGTGTTTCAGGTCAAGGCGTGACGGCGTTCTGAGGGGGTAAGTCATCCTTTTCTGTGTAGATGATTGCAAGGTACTGACCACCAACTTTGTTATTGTAGGCACGGGACGGGGTGTGGAAGCTTCCTGTGTGAGTACCTCTGACCTCTTTACAGGTCGAGCGCCCCGCAAGACGACTCGGACGACATCAAGACTCGAACGACCGCACGACGTCAACACACGGCCGACTCCCTTCCTCCTCCTACCTCGCCCATCCTCTGCTTCATATAAGCCGAGAGGGAGAGGTAGGAGGTGAAGCGTATGCGAGTTGAATGTCAACCAGGTCTTTCCAACTCATCCATTCCGGATAGGTCCACCCGCCTCAATACACACAAACGCTCCTCCCGCCTTTCCCACCATTCGCTTCACATAAGTAAGCGACGAGGGACAGCTAGGAGGTGTGTTTTTAGTGTGTTGAGGCAGGTGGTCGAACAGCCCCGCATATCTTTTTTCACGTCTACTCTATTTATTCCGTTGTTCGATTTCGGCCATAGACACGTTACGACGCGTGATGTCATTGTTTGGACCAGATGGCGATGCCCCTCTGCCTTACGCGTCCCATCTTTTCCCTTGATTTTGCTCAACACCCTCACAACCCAGGCACGATTCGGCAAGATATCAGTGAGAAGAAAGATGCGGTAAGTCTTGTTCACGTTATGTCGGAATAATTTATGCTAACAGAAAAATAGATAGATTTATATAAACCCCCCAGAATCAACCCAGAATTTCGGACGAAGAGGTTTATCGGCTACGCGTCCGAACTTGGCAATGTTTCCTCGAGAGTCGGCTCAAGCCCAAGCGCAGCGAAGATCCTAGCGTCGTGTCGGTGGAGGTCCCTGCTGGTTACTCCGATACGTTATGGAGTAACCAGGTCCACGCGACGGCCAAACCTGATTGTGTTGACCGTTTTGAGGATTTGCTGGTGCCTGTGGTTGAGCTGGCTGCATCGGTACCGGTATCGGCTGCACGTTACTAAAATAGTATGGTGTCACTTTCATCGCGGGCTGCTCTACATTGATCATGGTGAGTCCATAGGCAGTATTTCAGCGCTCGTTTACTGATCACTTACGGTTTTTGCTCAGGCTCACCCCCGGATTTGGGCGATTTGGATTGTTCGGGTGGTTGTTCATGGTTTGTGGATGGGATCGCGGAAACTAGGGCTTGACTAGTGTGATTGAAGTGATGTTGAGAAGACCAATGGCCGGTTGGATGGATGGTTTTCGTTCGGTGCACAGAATCTGCTGTATTTATATTCGTGACGATCCTGACTAACTTGCCCAACTACAGCCAGCTTGCGGGGATGCAGTTGCCAAGCGTATGTTCAAGACTCGCTGGTGGCCTGAGGCTAAGCGACTCACCCATATACAGCTGTAGGTGAGTCGCCAGTGGCCACCCGAAGAGTAGCCTCAAACTGATTAGCCACTCCTCCTTTCTACTAAACAGCCTTTCAGACACGAAACGACTTTCTGGCCAAGCCCTATCCCACTACGGATTTCTCGTTATCCGACTATCCACCCACGCTCAACTGTGGCGACTTTGATGATCAGAACATCTCGAGAAGCCTTTTGTAGGAATGTGGTGAGACAGTGTAATCTTCTGCTTCCGCGTTTCACTTACATACGTGTCCTAGATGGTCTTTCGCCTGTTTCCCATCTCTTCATCCATCACGGACAAGCTCATTGCGCATCGTAAGACTATGACAAGAAGTTGTCGGGGAAATATCAGAAGCGGTGGGGATCCTGCCATTTTGCCTTGTGACTTTGCTCATACTCACGCTGTGGCTCGATTGCTCCCCCAAGGTGCCCACACGCTTGCCTGAGGATAGCTCCCCATAACGCGTAGGGCATCAATTTGAACAACCAAGAGTAACTGAGCTCTAACGATGTGCGTCTCGTTAAACGTGCTCGATACATCATCCACAGCCCACTCATAACTCTGACAGTATCATATTTTCCGTTGGGGCGAAGTACGGGATACCCTCATACCCAAACCAGCACTACATTAAAAACGGTTTGAAGGACACTCCGACCCCTTCGTATCGCTCTAATTTTGCTCGTTCCTCGTCTTCGCTTGCGGGATGGATCGGTTCCTTCGCTGGCTCTTTGATTCTCAGGCTGTCTCTTTATTTTCAGCGTAACCCATGTCGCCTCTCGAAGACACCCTCAATCGGATCGCCAGCGCCGGTATCCTCAGTTACTCTCATGTCTCCTTTCTCTGGTCGGCCCGCTTGAAACGCCGTTGGAACTTGGTGATGAACCTGAACTTCGAGCTTGCTTCAATCCGTTCTCTTTTGACTTTGGTGTAGATGTTTCAAATGGGATATATAACAATCAAAATCTGGCTCCTTGTTTTCCTGCTTGTGAACCTTGAGCTTAATCTGGCCCGCGGACGGTAAACGGGGTTATTCCTACCAAGGTTGGCCCAACTTTCTCTGGCGCCTAACTTACTTCCCGGCTGCTGTGAGATGTCGGTGGCTAAGCTGGCTTTGAATGTCGAAGGGTTTCAACATAGAACAAGATATCTACGGCTGCATCCATGAATAGCCCATATCAGCGATTGCAGCCAAACAGCATCGATGTCGCGACATGGGAATATTACGTACATCGTGTACGGACTCTACAGCAAGAAGGTCCTCGCTAAGCACCACCGTTCTTCTAACCGGAGACTCCGACGAGTAACATAAAGGACGCCCATCCTACCATGCTACAGAAACGCCACTGGAGGCTTGCATTCTCTGGCGCCGCAGTGCGCACTGTATCACTGGAGCCGACGACGGAAATTGCGAGATATTTTCGGACAGTCTGACATTCGCGTGTTCTAGTCATCCATGTTTCGTGTGAGCCTTGTGGGTATGTACACGGGTGGGTATCATGGGAAACCAGATAATCCTAGCATCCATATCATTGGCTCGATAGCGACTTCTCTGTAAATGAAGTCCTATAAAGAGTCTGTTGTCCACTGGGCCACACAGACGACTGACAATGTGAACTGCCAACCTCTGAATGAGATGCTGGCTTTGAAAGGTAGACATAAACCTGTGCCCATGTGAGCAAGGGCGCGTATATTTGGGGGAACCTCATGGTTGCTGTGGTATGAGTATCCGAGAAGTTCCAACGGCTCAATAAAATGAACATCGGAGGCACATTGGAGACGACACAATGAGAAGCCCTTCATTGGTTTTAGTCCAGGGCTGGGATGCATTTCCGCGACAGGTCCTTGGATCAGAGGCTCGGAAGTCCTTGGTGACACGAGGCCGGAGGTCTATCCGAAAAAGACGAATTTATACATCATGCTCGATGATGCGAGGGCCCAGGAGATAGGCGGCGTAAAGCACTATGGCAGTTGATTTGGAGCACCGGAGACCACAGCTCCGATGCGTAGAGACTACAGACCATCCGAGTCTGTAGGACGACAATGCTGAAAGGGCGATTATTTTTGGGTATCGGATCAACTGGATAGTGCGTGTAAGTAAGTGCGGTTCAGTAACCTCACATACACACACTGATTGTGAAACGATGATCACTGATTATGGATAGAATCGAGAATTGGGCAAAGAAGCTAGAATGGCGCCCAGGTACCTCTATCGCTTGTTCGACAGAGTGCGTGGTGGTTGAAGTAGCGCTATTTGGGGAAGCGAATTCCTTTCTCGCTTGCGCCTCAATGGAAGTGATGGTGGAGGAAGTAGAAAAATGGGTACGATCGACTTTCAAAGCTTTCAAACGACGAACATTCATTGTCCGATGTCACTTGGAGAAAATAAAGCGCCTGTGCTGTGAGGGAGCAATTTTTCTACCACCGACAGTGTGCATACGCCTCTGGTATAAAATGAGTGACGGCAGGAGAAAGAAAAGCAAGCAAAACCATGCCTGCTACGATATTCGCCCCAATCACCTTCGTATCGCACGAGCTTGATCTATTCTTTGGCTTCACTTGGAGAGATTGGTCTACCACTCTCATCCCCGGCCTTATCGTCGCTCTCGGTGCAGCAAAGCACGCTGCACTACCCATATTCCACGCCGTTGGGTTCATCCCATGGGTGTCCGCGTTCATCTATTTCTTCAACCTCTCGAATCAAATCACCGGCATCGAAGAAGACCGTATCAACAAGCCAGACCGGCCCATTGTCGCAGGGAAGGTCAGCATCGAAGGGGCAAAGCGTCGATGGATCCTATGCCTTGCTTGCTTCCTAGCTGTCGCGGTCCAGAACGGGCGGCAGGTACCAGAGACGTTGATGTGGATAGCGACAACGGCATTCCTATCACTGACGCCTGGTGGGGGACATTGGTTTGGCAAAAACACCGTTGCAATGACCACGGGGACGTGGGCCCTCCTCGGAGGGATTTACAAGGCAATTGCAGTGCCTACGACGGAAGCTCAGCACTTCATATGGGTCGTTGGGCTATGGACGGGGGTGATGATGCAAATCCAAGACCTCCGTGACGTTCAAGGAGACACAGCGACAGGGAGAAGCACGCTCCCGGTGGTACTAGGTGAAGCCCAGTCGCGCTTCGCCATCACCTTCTTTGTACTGCCTTTGAGCTATTGGATATTGTGGATAGGAGGCGTCGCCGCGGAGGCACCTGTGATGATCTTAGCTGCACATGCGGCACTGGGGTATCGAGTGATGTCCGGGAAGGAAGCCCGCTACGACCATAAGACCTACATGGTATGTACCATTTCAGCGATTCTCGGCAGGGTGCTAAATTGTACTACCAACAGTGGTTCACGTACCTCTTTTGCGCTATATTGACCATTCCCATCTGGTGTCGCCTTCGATAAGCTGTATGTCACTGAAGAATAAAACTTTATGTACTTGAACTTTGAATATTTTGCGCCGGTGATTGTTCAGTCATAAATCTAAAAGTCAAAGATGACGAGTCCGTGGCAAGTCCGTGGGAAGTATTTCCCGTTGCTTCTTGCATCGAACCTCCGTCGTCGGCCATCACTGTCTTCGCTGATGAGTCCATAAGAAACGGATTTAAAACCGGCTCTGATGTGTTCGGGAGGCTGCCACTCTTCTACCCGGCGAACTACGTGATTTTGAGTCTAGACTCTCCGCAATTGGCACCAACTTCTTGCTCTAGGCTGCCATTCAGTGGTTCCTTTTTCGCACTCAGTCTCGGACGCCCTTGCACCGTTCAATCCAGAGTCTGCCATGTCTGGCATTTCAAGCTGAGACTGCCCATGCGATTCGAGCGAAGTCTGCATCTTTTGCCGGTTTGCACGCAAACACGCTCGTTCTACTTACGCCCAAATGCACTGGACCCTTCGAAGATTCCGTCTTTGCTTCTTTGAAACTCGCGGAGTCTAGCTCGGAGGCCAGACGTCACACTCGGGCTCCACACTTGACTTCAACGAGAACCCTCTCGGAGCTTTGACTCATGTAAGTTCAAATGCCGCGCACATTCTCTTTTGCTGCCGTGTCGTCTCTTCTGCTCGCACTTCCATTCAGTGGATTGGTATGAATGAACAGCGCCGAGCGTCTGAAACGCGTGAAAGCAGTTCCTAATCGCGACTCAAATCGAATCCAACGCGATGGAATTGTTCGTTGAGAGACGAGGATTTGCCAAAACAGCGGAGGAATTGGGAGCTTCCGTTGTCGCTTAATCCCCACTCTACCGGGGAATGATCAGTGATTGATCGGTGGGCGGTACTTGGGCTGTACCTCTAAATGGTTGTTTTACTGATCTTCTTTTCCATCTAGATTACACTCACCTAACGACTCCAAGGAAGGTGATACCTACAAGCACTTCCCTTGGTTTTACCCAGAGAACTTTCCCAAGAATCTAGCCATCGTAGACGCTCCATAGCAGACAAGAAGAGAGTAATGTTTGGTCAAATCGTGCTTGCCTGGATCCTTTGTTCCCACCCAACATGTGAGTACTATGTTATGTACACATTCCCAAGCAGCGAACTGGCATGTTTGAACGCAGTCGCACCCATCACGAGTATATATAAAGCTGCACAAATCCAAGAGAACTCTCAAGCTACCCATACTAGCCCACCAAAGACGAAACTGCAGGGATACGGGCATTGGTTGGAGATGCTGAACCTACCGGTGATCGCTATCCGGAATGCTTCTACTATGTCGGAATAATCCACGACAACAGAAAAACGGACTTAGAAGAATGCTCCGGAGTTTTCAGTCAACGATGCCTTGGGTTCTAACTTCGCAACATTCCCTCGATGGTCCAACCCCAGTGCAGCGTCTCATGATCTTAGCGTTGTGTTGGTGGATGTCCTCCCGGGTTACTCCAATATGCTATAGTGTAACCAGGCCCGTGCAAACCACTCCGCACTTTCACTGAACACTCTCCAGAGGTCCAAGGCGGTTCTCCGATAGAGCCACTGGATGTATTTATGGACACACTCAATAATGGCTAATTCATGCATCTCGCGGACCCTGATTACCTTGCGCACAAACATCAAATATGGTTAGGGACCTGACTTTCTGCTGTGACGTTTTCACTCACGTCCGTGCCTTACATAAGCGGTCTTGACTTGCTTTTGACTCGCGGTTGTGGAGAACTCCCATGCCAGTTCTGTGTCTTCCTTCTTGTGCATCCCGTCAACTAAACAGGACTCCCATTAGGACTACTCGTATATGCGAGCTTCGCTTCGACTGTATGAAACGATGAACAGGACTATGGCGAAAAGAGACGGCCTCAACTAAAGCAGTGGCGTCAGCGCTTAATTTACTTCCCGGGTGATTGTGAGACGTAGGGGAACTTTGAGGTCCGTTGATGTTCCATCACAAATTCGAGGAGTATAACAACATGATGTCCACGAACCCGGTCAAGCTTTACCGAAAATACCCATGGGAGTAACTCGTGGGTGGTGTGTTTCCGCGTTCCTTACGTCAAAGTCAGAGATCTGAAGAGTAAAGTAGTACAGAAGGGTTTCAAACGGTTCCTCTCAATGGTGCACCATGTGGTCGAGGGGATAAGCAATCGTAGATTTGAGCCTTGTCAACTTACCTATTTTACTGCACCGGTTATCCGGACTTGAGAGATATTTACATTGCGATGATATCTCTATCTGCGAGGAGGGAGGCACCAAGGTATTCGTGTGGGACACTGGGTTAGTATTCTGGAGTTCCAGCTCGTTGGTTCTATTACGTTTGAATACAAATATCTTCGAGAGAAGTTCATTATAATCGTAGAAGTTGTTTGGAGCGTGCACTGAAAGCGTATGGAGGAGACACTACTCTAGAAACTTTTCTATTCCCATGTAAATAGGGTCATTGAGGCCAAGGAAAGTCTCGTAGAAGACATCATTGATGTGGACCCGACGCGAAATTAGACTCGCCTCATGGCTCACTAGAGAAAGGTGTACTGAGGGTGCACCCGGGACAACATAATGAACGGCGTGGTGGTGAACTCGGCTGAATGATCGACACACCTCTAGGCTTCAAAAAACCTCGAATAATAATAGAGTACACAAGCCAAGAAATCCGCAAGAATTTCAAATTTGATACGATTTGCGGTGCGAATCCGGTGGTCCAGGGATAAACGGCGTGTAGTATGGGATTTAGATTTATTGGGAGCACGGTGAGCCCTTGATTCCGACGTGTCCAAGGCCATAGATCGTATACCAAGCGAAGAGAATACGAGCTTTTCGGGAAAAGAGACCAACGTGATAATTTGCACTATCTAGTACTGGCCAGGGCGCACCGCTATTGGTGGAACTGATGTTTCCGGATATTGGCCAACGAGATCTATGCACAGGTCCTGTGATTTAGTACGTATCGACAAATAGCAAGCTCGCGGCGGAGGAAATGAAGATTGGGGTGCACCGCGGTGCTTCCTTCATAGTCAAGGTGCAACGTTCAGCGCTCGATGTCCCTTAGAAAATAGATGTGAGTAGAGTGTTTGCGTAGTTAGAAATTGATGAACCGACCACGGGAGTATAAAGAGGGGTGGATGAAAGCGACGAGTAGACAAGCAAGAACATGGCTGCTTGGAGCACCCCGATTGCCTTTGTATCGCACGAGCTCGGGCTCTTCCTTGGTTTCACTTGGAGAGATTGGTCGACCACTCTTATCCCTGGCCTTATCGTTGCTCTCGGCGCAGCAAAGCACGACGCGCTCCCCATCTTCCACGCCATTGGGTTCATCCCATGGGTGTCCGCGTTCATCTACTTCTTCAACCTCTCAAATCAGATTACCGGTATCGAAGAAGACCGTATCAACAAGCCGGACCGACCCATTGTTATGGGAAAGGTCAGCCTCGAGGGGGCGAAGCGTCGATGGGTGTTATCCATTACTTGCTTCCTAGCCATTGCAGCCCGGAATGGAAGACAGGTACCGGAGACATGTGTGTGGATTGCCACAACAGCGTTCCTGTCTCTGACGGCGGGCGGTGGACATTGGTTCGGAAAAAACACCGTTGGGATGACCACGGGGACCTGGGCACTCCTCGGGGGGATATACAAGGCCATCGCGATTCCTACGGCGGAGGTTCAACGCTTCGTTTGGGTAGTTGCGTTATGGACGGGGGTGATTATGCAGATTCAAGACCTCCGAGACATTCAAGGCGATACAGCGACAGGGAGAAGCACGCTCCCAGTGGTGATTGGGGAGGCTCAGTCACGCCTTGCGATCACTTTCTTCGTTATGCCTTTGAGCTATTGGATACTCTGGAAAGGGGGCATCGCCGCGGAAGCACCAGTGCTGCTTCTTGCTGCACACGCTGCTTTAGGGTATCGGGTATTGTCCGGGCATGGTCCCCGCTACGACCACAAGACCTATATGGTACGTCAATTAAGGCTTTCAGAGATCAATGTGAAGCCTAACTTACACGGTTAACCGTTGACAGTGGTTCACATACCTGTTCTGCGCTATCTTGACTATTCCCATCTGGTCCAACCTTCGATAGTGGTTTGATAGCGGTGCTTGTGTTCGTTACCAAGTACAAAAGCTTGATTGACATGCATGGATTCTGCTTCGGTGGCTCCGGGTTTGACTTGTCCCTCCGATCGTGTGAAATAGCCCCCTAAGACTGCTTCTTGAAGCTTGAAGCTTGAACGTTTGAAGCATCACTGACAACCAATCATTAATCAAGAACTACCATGATCCCGACGCTGTCTTCGTCGCTCGCCTCCAATGACTTCTGGAACCAGGGAGATATAACCTCCACCGCCGCCGAACAACCATACGTCTATGTGGCATCCAATTGATGCATGTTCAAAACTAGAACCACGCGATTCAATGGACACCTTGCCATCGTTGAACCCCTTCCATCCGAGCATGAGGTGAACGCGCGATTCGGGTTTTGCCCATTTGAAAGTAGTTCGTAGCACTGTACATGGCTTCTGCTACAGAATCGGCAGCTAGGATGCGAGAAATTAGTATGGTAGGTAATCAGGGCTGCTCTATTGTTACCGTATACAAGAGGTCGTACTCAATCACGATGCGCATGACTCTTTAGGCCCTAGGGTTGAATTCGGGGATGGGAAGGATCCAGACGCGCTGCTGGCCCGCTGGGTTAACGCGGTTGCGGTGCACGATCTAGATTTAACATTTAGAATTAAAAGAAAATCATCAGTGTTGGGTATAGATTTATTGGATGCTCACTTGAAGTCAAGTGATGATGTTGGCAGCAACTGTCATCCCCAGGAAGGATGTGTTCAAGCTTCAAGGCGAAAGGAGAATTACTAGGTAACGTCGGCGACATGCTACCGAACAATGGTAGATCTGAATCATCGAAGCAGCACGGAAACGATGATATCAATGGGGAACACGAAGCTCGCAGTCCGATAGCGGGGGTCAGATCAGAAGTTAGTTTATTATCATTGAGGTGTACTCGTGCTCACTTTTAGGACGTTGATCGGATGATCCAACTGGATATACTTATGCACCATGGCCAACGTTCCGCTGCTTCGCAGGCCAATGAACACCCTGGATGTTCCACACCCGAGACAAGATAGCATCCATTGTGACAAAAGAGGCCATAATCAAAGTTATCAGGAGGAAGAACCAGTCAAACGAAGCCGGCTTTCAAATCCGTTCGTCAGAGCGCTTCAGACTTGAATACAAAGTGGCAATGTGGCGAAGAAGATCGCAGGAAGAGCCCGACAAGTCTGGCATGTGGGTGTCTGATTATGAGTGAAGGTATGAGGGATGTCAATGGACGCTGTCACGCTGGTCCTTAGCCCTCCCTCTTGGTCATCATACCTGCTGAAAGATAGAGCTATATTTGGGATCGCAGCACATCAAGGAGCAGGCACCGATGCAAGATAAACCTCACAATCAAGGGAACTAGTTATGTGGTTTGCATCCCAACACTACCACACGCCGGGGCGTTATCTTCACTCTTGAGGCAGTTTGTCGAGGTTGAGGAGTCCGCATGCTCTGATGGAATAATTCTTGGGTACCCAGCCTCAATGACCCTCAGAATTTTGACACTTTGGATTAGCTTTCTGACTCCCCGGACGAGCCATGCGTCTTGCAGGCAAGTTCGACTTCGCAGCGTCCGAAAACGGAGTGAACAATGAATTAAGGCCCAGTTGCTTTGAATGATCCGAAAGTTAGAGACAGAGAAATTGTTCATGTGCGCTTCTAGTCAAGCAGAACCGCGAGATTCTCTACCTAGACGTAGATAACACACGGCCCGAGCCATCCGGCCTTCACTGTGCACCTCATTGTCAACTTCAAGTCTGCGAAATCACTATCTGACCTTCATCCCAGTTAAGGTAATAAATCAATAAGGCATGGGATTCGCTGTCTAGCAGATTGGCACTGCCTGCTATCCTGGCTGGCTCCGAGCTAGAAGGAAAGTCAAACTCGCTCTGGAGTCTGGTGGCGCGATGTCCGTAAACCTACCACATACATAGGGAATATGGCATCTTACCTTCGGCGTTTTGCCCGCCGGAGTGCCTTCAAGCCTGAACTGCTTGGTCGATAGGCCACGTTCGTGGAGAAATGGAACTTCTCGTCCAGCCATTGGGGGTTGATAGCAAGCTTGCTCCATAATAGAAATTACTCATTTCATAGCGAATCCACCGGATTTCGAGTTTTCTAGCTCAATGGCCACGGCATTCATCCCGCTCGCACTGTGTTGTGGGTATTGTGAAGACGCTGTACATACGTTGATCTTGATGGACGGCGTGGGTTGGCGTGAAATTGTGTACTCCGTTGACCCAGATCCTTGGCTCTTAGACGGGATGATGATGAGGTTGAAAGCGATCGCCATGATTGGCAGTTCCTTATGGCGGGCAACTTCAGCGGGCAATGGCAGGTTGGGTAAGCGAAGTAGACGTACCGCATCCGTGACGGAATTGAAGGATAAGCTGCCAGCTAGATATGCGATCAAGGATACCGTCGCTGTTGTTGTATACAAGAGGCCGGACTCGACCATGATGCGCATGACTCTTTGGAGTCGAGTTCGGGCACGTAAAGGTATAATCCCCGATGAACCAACTGTCCGCTGGGTCGATGCAGTTGCGATATACTGCGCTGACTGTCTATCCACGAGATGTATTCGACCGATTATCAGGGCTGGGATCGAAGGGCTTATTAGTCGATTTGAGTTTTGGCATTATCACATACTAGTCGTAATGAAGTTGAGGGCAACCGTCATCACTAGGAAAGATGTGAGGGTCGGCGTGAGGGCTCTGACTTCAAGAGAGCCACGGGTGTGCAGGTGACTTTCGAGGAATACGGCGAAAAGCCCCATTGATGCGTCCGCAACCCATATTAGAGTCGAAAGGAGGATGAGAAGATACTTCCGATTGTAAACCACCCAACATCGGTAAATCTGGGTGAGATGTACCGTTAACAAAGTGATTTCGGTAGGAGAGAGGTAGCTCGAACATACTATCACGGCATCGGAGATAATTATGGGGAAAACCAAGTTAGCCGTCTTCGAAGAGAGGTCAGGTCAGATTGAACTGAACAGGTGGCAGTGATTGAGGTCTCGCGTGCTCACTTTCAAGATGTTAATCCAGTCGGAGATATCGTTAAACTCGGTTGGCACGTCGTGTCCAGAGATCCGTAAGTTGACAAACACCTGGATATTCCACACGAGAGACAGAATGACATCAAACGTGACGAAAGAGGCCATGATCAAGGCTGTCAGGAGGAGTAGCCAGTTTATGGAGGCCGGCTTGCGAAAACGTCCATCAGCATGAATCAAGGCTTGGATGCACGGCGGGAACGTGACGAGGAAAATCCCGTAAGCGATGCACTCTAGGAAGAGCCCGACAAGTCTGGCTTTGTCGATCGTGAATTCGGACATGAGACTTTCGTCGTAAAGTCGTAGGGGGGCAGTTGGACGCGATGGTATGAACGGCGGATGGGGGTAAGTACGACCACGGTTGGTACGACCCTGGCTCGACAGGAAAATCCTTTAAGCTGCGCTGCCAGCCTCCTTATCACCTCGAATATCAGCTTACCACTTGGCAGGTGACTGGTGTTGACGTTGATGAAGTAGGTTGAGCAGTAAATATAGTCGTTGGGATTGGCCGTCCGTTTGACATGGTTCACCACCAGATACGAGCGGTATCCCGCGCTGTGCGTTTGCTGCGAGAGTGGATGTTATTTTGAGTCGTATGTTGATACTTCTTCTCTTGATCATCACGGATGCTGAGAAGTTGGACCTAAATAAGGATTGAGTTCGGAAACTGGATGATGACATGAAGGAACTGACACACATGGATGATAACCGTAGCGATCAAGGCAGAGCCATGGCATTTCATCCAGTCTCTCACACACCTAGACGACAATCAAGTCCGATGGGAGCTTATCGTGCTTGAGTTTTCCCGCAGTTTTTAATCGAATTGTTGCAAGAAGGCGTATCCGGTCTCATTTGAGCTTGAGGCTCTTTTTCTGAATATGCCGTTGCGAGATGGACGATTCATTTCGCAGCCTGGATGGTCAAGCCCAGCGAGTTTGGATCTAACGGCGTTCGATGCAGTATTTATATTATGCCTAGAATCCAGGTCTCTCACAAGGACCACTGTAGTCGTGAGTCCAACTATGAAGCTTCTTGAAGTTGGTTGGAAAACTTGGGGCTGCCATCGGAGGTCGGTCAGGTTGTGTATCAGACTGGCGAAGTAAGTCCAGAGCTAGATCCTCCAGTATCAATGCGAGCTCGTGATACGACGCGTAGGAGCCCCGAGCTCGACGGATGGTGTACATAGCTTTGAAGTTTGAAGAGGCAAACGGAGTCGAAGCGCCCAGAATCCTCCCCGATGAGGGATATCTTATCTTATCTTCGAAATTCTGCTTGTCGCGTGCTGACCGCGACGTGCGCGCGTTTTGTTTTATTACTTCGACGTGCAAATGACCTGATTCTCTTCACCGCTCAGCTATGAGTTCCTCTCATCGACTAAATGACTCTTCAAATCTTGCTGGCCTGCGGAAACGAACTACTCAAAGCCCCATCACACCATCAAGCGGAACGACCACGACTTCTTCATTCGCATTTATTGACCACTCACTGGATACTCCTGAATTCAGCTCGTTTCGAAGTACTGGCATGGAGGAGAAGAGCCCTGCGGCAGTGATTCCAGGGATGCTGGAGGAGACGATGTCATCGTCTGACGACACGGAATCAGACGGTTCGCAGTCTGATTCTGCTGGATCAGGAGAAGGCGAGGTAGAGGTTCATGAGGAGAAGAGGAACGGCGTACTCGATGCTGCAGAAGGGGGTATAGGGAATGGTCCTGCAAAGGCCAATCAATCTCCCCCGAAACCGCAGGCGCGAGCCGCACCCCAAGGGCAGCAACATCGTGTTCGGGTTGCACCACCTCAAGTACACGTATGCACCAACTTACCTCGTCGAAACGGAACTGCAAGAAGTCCAATGTCACCCTCATCTTCAAGAGCTTGGTAGGAGTTTGATTTGGCTGTTGTCGTCGCGCTGGTTTCCCCCATCGGCAGCTGGCTTACAGGAGGAGATCATGTCAAAAACTTGGTATGTCCGAACGTTCTCTTGCTGGGTGTCTCACTGACGAGCTGGCCTTGCTCCTTGTCAGTCTTCTTATATTCTATCTGCATCAAATAATCGAAGGTGCATACTGTCTAGTATCATTCGTCTTCGTCTTCACAGCTAATTCTTCCCATTTCACATTTCCATGGACCCTGTACCACACCTGTCGGCCACGGCACGAACTTCGTTCATCCACCCTCCATGGCCTGGAGCTCTTCTTCCTCGTCTTGACAGTCATATCACCCCTCCTCGGTGCCCTTTTGCTTCGCCTCGTCGGAAACGCCATCGTCGGTCCGGACGCACTTTCATGGTTCAATGTCACTCTGTTCGTGCTGGCGACTGGTCTTCGTCCATGGAGACACCTAGTGCATCGGATGACCAACGCTGCCGAGGAACTCCAAGGCATCGTCTGCGAAGGGATCTGTGGTGATCGCAATGACATGCGAGACGATGAGGCGGAGAAGATCGAGCAGCAGAAACGGTTGGATCTCCTGCTGCATCGAATCGAAGCGATGGAGAAGGAGCTGTTGAAGGTTAAGACGAAAATGAGTGTGCGGCAGGAGGAGGTGTATGACTACGTTGATGATGCGGTTGAAGATGTGGATAGGCGGGTACGAGAGGCTGAAGGACGGCTTGTCAAGACGATGCACGATGTTGACCAAGTGGGGGCGTACATCCGCAAGACCTACACTGCGCCGTACCTCGAAATTATCCCTCGGTGGATACTACGGAGTCTATCCGTTCCGTTCATCAGTGCTGGTGAAGAATCTCACTTCAGCGAGAAACCAAGGGACGTTCGTCGGGATGACGGGTCTATCAGCACTCTGCGGACGATGGAATCGGTTGCGTCGTCCTCAAAGTCCGTTAATCTCAAGCCCAATCACACGAATTCCCGGCATACCTCTCATTATACGTCCCCTTGTGGTTCGACGAAGTCTGCGCTGTACCCGATACCTGAAGAGCCCTCTCGACCTTCCACGCCGGTTGCTTCAGGTTTTGCGGAGAAACATCGAGAGCCCCTCGCACCGTTGAATGGTGATCCACCTTCATCATCACCGCCACCACCCTCTGCTCCCGACCCGAGTCCGCTAGGTCTCGTAGGATCCCTGGTGTTCCTACCTTTCCGTATGGCCCGTGGCATTCTTTCCTGGGGTTTGGGTTATTCATTCTGATTGCATGTTTTCCGTTGATGCTTTCTTTGCTGTTACTATT
>JAPEVF010000861.1:0-18974 GCA_029747585.1 Pleurotus djamor | reverse complement strand
TCACTCTCCAATGGCCAGGTGGGTACCTCTACACTCTAGGGTCTTCTTCCTGCTCACTTAGGACGCATTTTTGCAGGCTTATTTGTTCTCACTGCCGTGTCAGTTTCAAGTCTGACAAGACTTTGGCTGACCACACAAGGGAGAGGCATAGATTGGAGGATACATGGGTCCTAGGTGTGTTGACTAAGTTGTTCGTGATGCTCAAGATGACTGACTCCCTTCTCTCCTCCTCCTTCTGGTACCTCTCCCTCTTGACATGTCCTTGAACATGCTTTCTCTGGGCTCACTCTGGCTACTCCTCCTCCTCCTCCTCCTCTCCTCCCTCCCCGCTGCTGGATACCTCCTCCTTCCTTGCCCTCTACCTCTGGGATGCACCCTGTCCTGGATGTCCCATGCCCTTGCTTTCTTCCTTTGCCTTCCCCGTGTATACCATCCCTCCATCTCTTCCCATACCTCCCTCCCTGTCATAGATGGCAAACCCTACATCATATCCCGTTCCTCCCACACCTCCGATCTTTCTTGCCCCTTCCCTGTTCATCCCAACAATAATCCTTGTTCATTCACCACCGCTGCTCGTAAAAATATGACCCAACACCTTACTACTATATCCCCCTCCACTAAACTCATTGTCCACCCCAAGTCCTTGTCTATTATCACCTCAGCCTCCCCTTCTCCCAGTCCTGATACACCTACCTCCACCCCTACAACTGAAGCCCCGTCATCTCCATTGCTCTTCCCTTCTTCGCCCACTCCTGTCGTCCGTCCCCTCCCCAATCCCTCTCCCACTGTTACTGATTACATGACTGGTGCCGTTCCCCCCCTCTCTTTCCCTTCATCTTCCATGGGCATGGGCTTCTCTCAACCGGAACTTGGGTCGTCCCAAGCTGGGCCATCGTCGCTGGTCAACAGTGGTTGGCAGCACCGGTTGCATCATCAGTCGATGGGTAGCCGGCATGATGTTAACCCTTCACCTTCTTCCTCACCTCCTCCATCAGGGATGGCTCTTGGAGGGGAGGCAGTGGTGGCTCCTGTCTTGTCTCTGCACGATGTTGTTCAACAACGTCGTCCGGATGTCTCCGCCACCCTTGCCCCCGCTATCGCACCGGCTGCTGCGTCAAGTGAGCTGGGGCTTGGGGTGGCAACACCAGCTCTCGCCTCCGCTACCTCACCTGATCCTGAGTCGGATCTTGTTGTAACATCGCTGGGGCGGGAGTATGGTTATTGTTTTCACAGGTTGCATCGAGTCATACTCTGCACTGGGTGTGAAATCGCCTATACCCCAGTCACTATATGTGGTCATCTTCGTGACCAGCATCGAACCTCCCTTTCATCCTCCATCGTCTCTCAAATCCACCTCGATATCGAGGCTCATCACATCGTCCCTGACTACATCCCAGAATCCGTACCTGAAGCAGGATGTGCGCCTGTGGAAGGCCTTGCCCTGCATCTTGATGGCCTAGGGTGTTCTGTTCCTGCCTGCACCTATGTCGCTGGGACAATGAAGACCATAGCCAAGCACTATTCAAAAGCTCATGGTATGAACTATTGCCCCTCGTCTCGAAATGTGGCGTATCAGACATTTTTCTATCCATTTCATCGTCAATACTTTGAAGTCAACCCACACCGCACCCACCTCTCTGTCAACTCGTTCAAAGACCTCTTTCTTCGTGACCTTGTACGAGAGCACCTCTCATCACCAGAGCTGCATGTTCCCTCTTCTGAAGAGGAGGTCCCACTGCTGGTCCGTAATCTTGGGTGGTTCACCCAGATCAAGCCATATCTGGGAAGTCGACAGGATCTAGAGGCACTACGGAGTCTTGTTGTACTTCCAAAGCGGGTGGATCGATATGGGTGCCTTGCTGACATCTTCTTCAACTATTTGGTGGATATTCGTGGAAGTGCTCTCAAGTCGGATCTTAGAATTCGTCGTATGCTGCACACTTATCCTATGTAAGCCCAATGTTTTTTTTTCAAACGTCGTTAAGTACTAATGTTGTCTCTCTAGTCCCTCAACTGGTAGCAAACTCTGGATGTCTGAATTGGAGGATGCTACATTACGGAAAAACGCGAACCTGCTCTTGTCGTTTACCTGCATGGTTCTCCGTTGGTGCAAAGAACCCATTCCTGGTTACCCCTTGATCATCGACCCTTACGACTCAGACCGTGCTAAGCAGCTTGAATCACTCATCAGCCACAACAAGGTTACAATCCTCGATGTTCATCAATTCATATTCCCCTTCTTTTCCAAGTATGCTCCTAGATTTGGAGATGGAGATGACAAGTGGAAGCACCCGATGGAGCACTTCTACATGCTCTACTTCCTTCACCACGATGGAACGTTCGCCAATGCCCACTACATCACATCGCCACTTTCAGGGATCCGGTATATTTGTCGTGCGGTGGTCTACTTTGAAGGGCTTCAGCTGGGCAAGGAGGGTGATCTACTCCAGTAAGTTCAATACGATCCATGTCTTAATCATTTCTAACTCTGTTTTAGCCATATGACATTGCTGGTCAAGCAGAATTTGAATCTTGAGGTCCGGTCGACTTGGGAAGTTGTTTCCAACTTCCAAGCCCTTGCATCATCCATCGCCCATGCCACCCCTCGTCCCAACGCTGTTCGAATTGAGGACAACTTCGATGTCTTCATTCATGGCTCAGTCCGCCTCCATGTTCCCACCTATCGTAAAGGGATGCATGTCATGGTCAAACGATTCGACGACATCGTGCTCGACTTGTTTGGCTCTACGGTTCCAAGTCTCTCAATACCAGACGCGTTGGTCGATGATTGGACGAACGACTCAAGAGGTTACTCCTGGCTCAAAGACCCACAAGTGCCTAGCCAGGACTTGACTTTGCTACGACACCTCCTTGACGACGACAAAAAACGCCTGGGAAAGATGAGCAAGGGCCAGTTTATTCCCAATCCCTTCACCATCGATGACATCCTCGAGAAGTGCGATGAACTTCTGCATATCCTTGCTGTCTTGGCCTTTACAACCAATGGTGGTTCGCCTCGAGGGACTGAGTTTGTCGAGCATCGCTTTCAGAATGGGTCGAAGCCACGGACGATTCTCTTTAGCAATGGTGATATCTGGTTGATGACTCGTCGCGTCAAGTACGACAAGCTGGTCATGGCTGACTCGTGCATACCGACGAAGTGTCACAAGACGTTCTCCCGACTACTGCAGATGTACCTCGTCTTTATTCGCCCAACCGTTCGGCTCCTTGTGAGCATGCGCTTTAGCAAGTCGACTGCCCGATGCTACGATGAGTTCCTCTTTGTACAACAAGGAGCTCGGATTACCAGTGATGGCTTTGGCAACATCTTGACAAAGTATCTACATCAATATTGTGGCGTCGAGAAGTGTGGACGACGTGACTTCCGTCAAATCAGCATTGAAATCGGCAGGGTATACTTTGGCATTGAAGCTGATCTAGGTGAAAATGCCCTTGATGTCATTGCGGCTCAGAGAGGTCACTCCATTGCAACGGAGCGACAACACTATGGTGCCAATGGTGGGCACATCGACAACCTGACGACAGATCTTCTCCAACGGTTTGGTCGAGTCTCGGATGAGTACCACCAGTTTCACGATTTCCGCGAGAACCATCAGCCTCAGATTCCTCTGGAGCGTCGCCGGGAGATTCTCAACCAACTCGTCACCACTGGACTTGCAGGTAGTGGTGCAGCATCAGCGTCTTCGCTACCTTCGTCTACGCCAGACTTATCTGGAATCCTTGCGGCGTTTCAATCCCTGGAGTCTCGATTGCTTGATGCACAGGCCTCGTCAGAGTCTCGCATCAAGGAGATTGTCAAATCAACCGTAGTTGAGGCTGTAACTGAACTTCAGTTTCAGCAGCAACAACCGACGGCCCCATTCCAACGGTCTACCTCTTTTCAGCAGCAACGACCGACGACCCCATTCCAAGGGTCTACCTCTTTTCAGCAGCAACAACAAACGACCCCACTCCAACCGCCCACCTCGTCCGCATCAACCTCATTGGTAATCTCTTCACCCGCTGGTATGGCCGCCGATAGAAGCCTGGTTCAAACCCAGCCCATCACCTCTCCAATTGCCACCTATCATAGTGACGACAACTCCAACGAGACCACTCCGAAAGCATCTCGCACGTTCTCCTCGCAGCTTCCCCTTGCCCTTCAGGATACAAGTTTTTTCCGTTCGCCAGTAGAACCAGGCTGCGCCCTCAAACTTCTCCGACGTCTGTTGAACGATGACAATGCTGTGTTTAAGAGTTCTGAGCAGAGGGCCTTGGTTGAGCACGCCCTTCTCTGCAAGGACAGCTTTCTTGGTGTTCTTCCAACAGGTGGAGGAAAGAGCATGACCTGGCTCATTCCAGCGATGAGAGACATTCTGGAGAAGACTGAGTTTCAGACGATCATCATATGTCCGAACCGAGCGCTTCTTAAGCAGCAACTGGACACGGCAAACAAGCTTGGTCTTAATGCATCGGAGTGGACATCGAAACAGAGTACTTTGGGGAATTGGACTCTGATTTTCATGGCGGTTGAGTCAGTAGTGTCAAAGTCGTTCAAAATGTAAGTCTTGTCTGCAAGTCAAGGTTAATGTCTAGTTACTAACTCTGCTTATAGTGCATATAATGCTACCTCTCACCGAGTCATTCGCATAATTGTTGATGAGGCGCATCAAATTCTCTCATGCGTGGACTACCGTCACCACTTTCATCGGATCAAGACATTAGCCCAGTTTCCGGTCCAACGAATCTGGCTAACAGCAACCCTCCCTCCTGATCGTCAATCCATGTTTTTCTCTCAGGCAGGGGCTCCAACTGCTACAATGGTGATTCGTGCTCCCGTTCCCCAACCTCATGTTTCGTACCACATGTTCCGTGCTGGGAACCTTACCGCCGACGTCTTTGCAAAGCTTGCAGAGTGGATCTCGTTGAATGTCTTCGTTCCTGGCGACAAGGGAATCATCTTTGTTCCTCAGAAAACCCAAGTCGACGAGTTTATCAAGCATCCTTTTTTTNGACGGTGTTGGTCATCACTCTGAGCTTTTCAACGCAGGACACAACCTTAGGAGATGGCAGAAGGAATCCAAGGTCAGCTGGATCGTCTCAACAACAGGGCTTCTTCAAGGTCTCGACTACCCGAATGTCGTTGCTACTGTCTTTCTCAGCTGCCTTTACTCCATTGTTGATGTCTTTCAAGGGATGGGGCGGTCTGGTCGTCTGGGGCAACGTTCTCTAGCTGTCATCATCAACCAGGAGAATGTACACCATATGACAAAGCACGACGAGCCAACTGGTCAGGATTTCGAGTGCCGAGTGGAAACGCAGCATTGGATCACGAAGAGTTCGACTGCCTGTCTACGGATTGGAACATCAACGCTGTTTGATGGCTTCGAACAAGATTGCTCTGCTCTGCGGGGGATATATCCCGATGCCCAGCTATGTGGACGATGTGCTCCCGGTTCTGATGTTGAAATGGGCCTATTACGCACACTTGTCCATGCTGGTTCCATCGACGATGAAGAACAATACGCCAGGGAGTTCCGTGATGTGGACCTTGCCGACTTCATGACGCCTGCAGACCCTTTGACTCCTCCGATACCACCGCCCTCCCCAGCCATTGATACTCTCACTCAACAGCAACCAGCCTCCATGTCTCCCACTCCAAAGCGTCGAGCTGAAGATGATCTTGGGTTTGATCTGTCGAAGCGAATTCATTTAAGCCCCTCTCTCTCGCTACCTAGTCTTTCACCATCAAATTCCCGCCTGGGTCGATTCCCATCAAGTACATCCACCCCTCAGAAACATCGACGACTTCATTCATCTCCTCTGCTAACGTACAATTCATCACCACTATCTCGAGCCTCATTCTCCCCGTCCGACGAAGCGCTCCAATTAGCATCTCGTGATCAAACACCCAGCATACAGATTCGAATGGGGTTTGCTCCTGTCAAACGCATCGCTGACATACTTGCCAAGAAGGCAAAGATGCTCAACAACTTGTTTCTTACGTTGAGGAATCACTGTGTCTGCTGTTGGGTCCAAGACGGTGACATGTACAGAGTGGATCAGCCCACACATCCCCATAGATGCCCGGGCCAGCCGGGGTGGAACCACTTCATGCAATTCAAAGGCGTCGTGCTTCCTAAAGGTTGCAAGTACTGCTACATGTGCTGGGTGCCCCAAGACACCGGAGGTGCTCAGTATCTGCCATCAACTCATGGTCCAATGGACACTGGGACGCCTGGGAACTGCCAGGATTGCAAGGATGTACTTCGTCCGATTGCCGTTGGGGTCCGACGTAACGCCAAGCTCTGGAAGGCATGCTACCAGCGGTTTTCTTCGACTTCTCTTGGAGCACTTGGAGAGAACCTGGATGACAGTGCGTATAAGATATGGCTTGCTGACGTCGAACACCCCAGCCACTTCATCAACGCCGTTGAACTTGGCCTTTGGCTTTACAATTATAAACAGGACAAGGAGTATAATGTCGTATAATCGTACTTTAGATTTTTAGATGTAATAAATTCATTCGATACTTGAATAAAAGAGCCGACGGAAGATTTGGAAGCACACCCTGTAGACGACTCGATTTACACGATAAGAGAATGTCGAGTCCATCGGTCCGTCCAGGCGCATGAGTCCAAGTCGCAGGAAAAAGTAGTGAGGCTCCAAGTGGATCAGGTACCCTGACCAGGAATCGAACCTGGGACTTCCGCTATTCGCGAGTTCATCGGTTCGTGAGACATCAGATGCCAAAAAACAATG
Source organism: Pleurotus djamor (assembly GCA_029747585.1). Classification (NCBI taxonomy): domain Eukaryota; kingdom Fungi; phylum Basidiomycota; class Agaricomycetes; order Agaricales; family Pleurotaceae; genus Pleurotus; species Pleurotus djamor. The sequence continues at coordinate 12,212 of JAPEVF010000861.1, read as the reverse complement.
CATGTGCCTACATAAGACCCTGACCAGGAATCGAACCTGGGACCTCCCGCTATTCAGTCGGACGCACAACCAACTGTGCCATCTGGGCATCGTGTGCACGTCCGTTACTTTGCAGCATCAGAGTGAATTTTGATACAAGAAAGTCAAGTTCATCGGTTCGTGAGACATCAGATGCCAAAAAAGGATACCGCAAAAATCAACCAGTGCTCCTGAATACATAAGACCCCGACCAGGAATTGAACCTGGGACCTCCCGCTATTCAATCGGGCGCACAACCAACTGTGCCATCTGGGCATCGTTTGGATGACCGTTACCTTGCAGCATCAGAGTGAATTTTGGATACAAGAAAGTCGAGTAGAGACAAAGGCGGAGATTGCGTCTCTGAATATACGAGAACGTGGAGTCCATCAGTTGACAATCCCGTGTAAAGTCAAGACGCAACTCAGACTTTAACTTTACATCGACCTTCTCGCTTACCCGTCCACAAGTGACGCGACATCCTGTCTGAAGACACCGAATATGTTAAAAGCAGGGACGCACAACTAACTGCGCTATGTCGGTGATGTGAGTACATCCGACATGTTGCAGACTTGAATGAGCGTCGATTTTGACGCGAAACGGTCGACTCCGTTGGTTCTGTAGTTAATCTCACCATAACAAGGCATAGTCACGATGAGAGACTGATAACCCGCTTGTCGACGGTGCCAATAGTGCACGACATCGATGTTCGACAGTCACAGGGGGGAGAGAAAGGGAGAAAGGACAGGGGCTGTCATCACCGGGAAGACCGAAGGACAAGTCGGACCGAATCGACGTCATACAATGAGCTCGGTACTTTTAGTCGATCGGAACGGTCTGGGCACGGAATGATGGAAGTCGGCGATGATGTCATTCCGGACAATGAGTTCGATCACTTTGATCACAAAAGCGGTCATATTTGATGGGAACCGTGTGGTCGAAATGTCTTCTTCACTCTTCACCAATTATCACAGCTGCTGGGGGTCTGTGACGACGACGAGAACATTTCTTTCTTCCTTTCCCCCACCACCATGAGCGACGACAAGATGACCCCAAGCGACTTTGCGGCGGAATTCAATCGTCGTGGCAAGCTCGGTCGATTCGAGATGCTGCAAGCCGAACGGGATGGGCTCAAGCTACGGCTCGACCCAAGTCTGCCAGCCAGCAGCATGAGGAGGCGTATTGACGACTGTCGGGAACACTTGGTAAGTCCCCGTCCGACTTTGAAGTTGACTTGGTTCTAACATGCTTCGATTGTAGTCGTTCTTACTCGAAGTCCTTCAACTTATCCCTCCAGACGACCTTCGAGCGACGTTTCCCGCTTTTACCCGAGAAATCGCGAGGGTGGAATCGGACGTCGAGGCAATGGAGAATAGGTATGAGATTGGTTTGAGGGAGAGTGGTGGTGGTGGTGGAATCGAAGGAGGAGGCGTAGGAGGCTCTTTGAGTGGTGGTGACGGAGTTAGAGTCGATGAAGACACAGGCGGAGCTGGTCCAGCACCGCTTGAAGAGGAACCTCTCTTCCTCCCATCTCCGTCGACTCACGAATCGTCGACTTCCCATCGCGACCACCACCACCATCCATCCATCCAACCCGTCGACAACCCTTCCGTCGAACCCGTCGACAACCCTTCCGTCCAACCCATCCAAAACCCTTCCGTCCAACCCATCGACAACACTCTCATGGACGATGAGGATGAAGGTAGCGGGATCGATCTTCCTCGTGCCTCCTCTCCGTTTCCCCATTCCCCGATCCTCCATCGCCCCGAGTCTCTCCCTCCCATCGCCAACCCACAGCTTCCTCCGTCCGACGAACCTCTGGATCGTCAGGAAACCACCGACGACGACTATCAGTCGTTGCTGGGTGACGGATCTGACTTCGACACCAGCGATTCTGAAGTCCTCCGGCGTATCAAGAAACGCAACGGCAGCGAGGACTTCTGGAGGCCCAAGTCTCCACGGGAAGTTGGACCACCTCATCCAGGTGATGATGGCTGGGTTTGTCGTCACCGGGGAACGTGTGGGTGGAAGCTATCCAAAGGTGAAAACGAACGACGACGCGCCGCCGACCAGCTTTTTGTCGGGAACGATCGCTGCGAACGATGCAGGAACAATAAGAAGGAGGTGGATTGTATTGGGACGGGTTGCTACATTTGTAGGAGGTGTGGAGGTTTGAAGAAGACCTGTAGTCACGCGAGGTTGGGGAAGGGGAAACCATCGCCGAAGAGGAAGCGATTGTCGAAGGGTAAGACGTCGCCGAAGAGTAAGACGTCGTCGAAGGGGACGAGTACCACCACCACCCCGAGAAAGAGGAAGCGACACTCGACGACACCATCAAGCGGTACGACCCCCGAGTACTGGGCTCCTGACGCCCCATCGGAGGGTGAATTCGGTCCAGAACGGACACCCGAACGACGAGGACCCAATCGTCACGCTCGACCTCTGCCAGGCGCATACGATCCCCTACCACCACCACCTCGTGTCCCGTCGGTTGAGTACCGCCCTTATCGAGCTCGTGAAAACATGGTGAGTCCAAATCCGAAGATTCAAGTGGTTTATTACTGACATTTCTGGTGTAGGAAGCAGGGCTGAGCCCGGTTGATCCCCTCCTCCTCATGTCGGCAGATCAACTTCGAGACGTCGTCCGCACCCTCACCGAGCAGGTTCAGATGTTGTCCGGCCAGCTAAATCGCGGAGAAGGGAGTAGTGGAGGAAATCAGATGTCGAATCGGGGAGAGGGAAGTAGTCAGGCGAACCAGAGGGAGGATCGGGGAGAAGGAAGCAGTCGAGGAACTCGGGCTCGAGCCCATCCACAAGTCTACGTCGACGTTCCTCCTGCTCCTTACGCCATCCCGCCTCCTGCTCCTTACGCCATCCCGCCTCGTGTCGAGAGGTCATCAACGGCGGATGAGAGAGAGATTGGGGACCATCTGGAGTTTGGTGAGATGGATGAGATGGATGAGACGGATGATTGAGTGCTATCTTCATCNGTTTTTTTTTCGCCTTTTCTTGTATTTGCCGCATGTACTTCCACAACGATCGCTAGCTACCTCTTTTTTTTTTTTGCTTATTCTAGTACTTTTCTCTTGTATTCCCGCAACTTAATTTTGATATACGAAAACGTCGAGTTCATCGAAGACAATTGTGTTCGAATTCAGTGAATAAGATACCAGTAAAAGACGGTAAATAGCATAGAGTTTCGGAGGAAAATGCATGAAGACAAGTACGAAGATACCCAGCTAATCCTTCCTGCGCCGAGAAAAAGTCTTGACCACCAACGTCGAGGCTTGGAGGTCGAGTCATCCGACACCATCGACAACGTCAAGGCTAAGATCCAAGATACGTGTGACACCATCGACAACGTCAAGGCCAAGATCCAAGGTACGTTTGACAACGTCGAGGCTTGGAGGTCGAGTCATCCGACACCATCGACAACGTCAAGGCTAAGATCCAAGATACGTTTGACAGCGTCGAGGCTTGGAGGTCGAGTCATCCGACACCATCGACAACGTCAAGGCTAAGATCCAAGATACCAAAGGGATGTCAAGGCAGGTTCACAGCAACTTCTAGCTTGCCAGCCAGTGCGTCGAGGCCAGATTGCAGTGTCGAGAGTGCGTGGAGTTGCGAATCTTATAAGCTCAGCGTCGAAACGTTTGAGGGACCATAGATCATTAAGCGGAGATCGGCTGATTTAATCTTGGAGCTTCACCCTTGCATTTGATTTTACTGCGGAACCATTTTCTCCGCATCATTGGCAGCATCGAAGGTGAGTGGCAGCGAGAGCAACGACAACGACCACTACTCCTATCGGCTCCTGAACCACGTCCAGGCGTCTCCGCCACCTGTGTTCCACTGTTCCTCGTCCCCGCTCGGTCCGACTCCTCTCCGTCGGCCCTTGAAAGCATCCACAGTGCTTAAAAACATCATGTTGTGATGTGTAGGTTGAAGAGTTGCCATCCAAAGGTTTAACTTCACCATGCGCGCTCGACACGATCATGTGATGGCGGCGTGGGAAAATTATGTAATTTTTTTTGATGGAAGTTGGTTCCGGTTCCGGTTCCGATTCTTTCTTCCTTCCTTCCCCACCACCATGTCCCCCCGCGCAAAAAAGCCGTGCTACGTCACATGTAGCATGGTGGAGCCTTGAGACACCTTCAAGGCTCACTTGTGAGGGGGAGCGCACCGTCTACAACGCATGTAGTCGGGCGTTTACCAGCCTCAACACATGAGGCTGGTTGTCTTGGTGTCCGGGAGTCGACACCGCGGTATGACACATATACCGCGGTGAGGTGCTCCTAGATCCGACTAGAGCACCGCCGACTCCCTGGATGGTTGAGTGAACGCCGCGCTACATCTGAGTAGCGCGGTGTGGTGCTTTGAGACACATTCAAAGCACCTTCACTCGGAGGCACGGGTTGATTACGACGCATGTAATCAACCCACGCAGTCCCTTTTGGGGCTTGCAACCACACTGCGACACATGCAGTTTGTCAGGGACCAAAAGCCTCGCTACATCTGAGTAGCGAGGTGGTGCTTTGAGACACATTCAAAGCACATCCCGCCGCCGGGGTGATTACGACACATGTAATCATTCCACGCGGTTCCTTTGGGAACTCGCAACCACCTGCGACACATGCAGTATGTCAGGGACCACAACAGGCTCCCATCGCTGCCTTAGGGCACGTCTCGTCATGTCAGGGACCACAATAGGCTCCCATCGCCGCCTTCGGGTGTGTCCCGCCAAGTTCCCTCCTCCATTCGCTGTCATCAAGCTACCCGGAACGCCCTGTTTGGGGGGCGATTTCTCTGATCCGCTAAGTAGCCCACTCCCCATCCAATGATATAACTAACATCCTCTTTCATCTAGTCCACCCCTTCCGCCGTCGATGTGAATCCACTCATCCGGCGCGAATCGATCCATCTCGTCCGCTAAGTACCCCCGTCTCGTTTTTTTNAACTGACGAATTTTCTCTAGTCTGTTCCCTCCGCCGTCAATGTGATTCATCACGTCGACGCATATATTGTGTTCCGACGTTCGCGATGGCTGCATATGCCTTCCGATGAACAGGTAACGTCCAACCTGATTCAACTTTTGATCCTCAGCTGATCCCTTTGTCCGCATAGTTTTTTTTTTTATAATCTCGCGCGCAACATAGTCAAGGTTCGATCCGTGTTTTATTCATCTGATGCTGATTATTTCTCCTCGCAGTTTCGCTCTTTTTTTTCGTTTGGGTGGGTGGACGAGGACTTCGAACGGAGCGTTCAACGGGCTGGCCACCCTGCGAAGCTCTGTGATGGTTGCTCAGACACCCCCCTCCGTTTACTTACGCGCTTCTTCGTGAAGCAACTAACTTTGTCAGAGGGAGGAATATTGTCGGGGACTCCTTTTTTTTTGCCGCGTGGCAAGGTCACGTGACTGTGAATTACCGTATTTAGGAAATGTACATGAATAAAAGGCTTGAGTTTATCTGATTCCGATCTGATTCAACACCACCAACAAGTCGACAATGCCCCCCAAGACGTTCAGCAGCAAACAGACCGCAAAGAAGACCACCAACAGCCAAGCTCCGCGTGGGCAGCTTTGTAACGTGGAAGACGACATTCTGACCGACGAAACGACCGTTGCCAATGAACCGGCCACGTCCACCAGGACCTCAGGTCGAAAGAAAACCGTCGCGTCGCCATCGATCGACAACGATCTGTTGCGATTGATGAATATCCCTGCGCCAAGAGAGGAAAGCGGCAGGGGAAAGGTAATCTTGTCGTCTCAATCAGCGATCAGCTAGACTCACCAAGAACCGCATCAGCTTTGCTCCGGCTGCCACAACGGCGGCAAACTTCAAGATTGCAGCCGTTGTCCCTCAGCGGTCTGCTACGTTATGGATGATAAAGATGGGACGCCATCCGATGAAATCGCGTGCCTCAGCCTACGCTACGATAGCAGGCTGGAGCATTACAGATTCGTCTGCCCTCGATGCCATTCCGACGTCGATCAGGCGAACAGGAACTTTAAGACCCCGTATACGGTAGGCACATCACAGTAGTCTAGAACCGTTCACTCAACGCTCCGCAGGCATTTTTCGACGACGAGAAGCCTGTCGAGGGGTTGGTCAAACTCCTCCAACACCCCATGACGAGTTTCTTCCGCCGCCTCGACACGCGCAGCACGGTTCTGCTGTTCATCGCAATCAAGGGTTGCGAAAACATGAATCTTCCGTTCGTTGAAAGCTACCTCCAGCTGGAGGACTACTTTGGTCGGGACCAAGGGGTTCTAATCCCGCATAGCGTCCAATTTGACTTCAAAAATGGATCCTCGAGGTCTAAGTACGAGCGCGACCTTGAACCGGTGGTGCTCTCAATTAAGAGGTGACGCGCTAACTTCCCCATCTCAACGGACCGCTGATGGCTTTGTGCTTTTAGACCTGACGTCCACAGGGCGTTTATCATCTTCGTGACCCACAGCGCCAAGGATGGCCTACTCCAGTTTACCCCGGGCAAAGTCTCGGGGTCGACTTCGAGTGAAGGTTTCGCCTTCGATCCTGAGAAGGTAAGCATCAATTATCTTAAGCTTCGACCAACCGCTAATTCTGTGTAGGTCCTTGAGCTGGTCTTCCCGGAGAAGCTGCGCGATGCATTGAGAAGCAAGGACGATAAAACGCTCATGTTCAACGCGTGTCTTGGGGCCGATGGGCACCCTCAGATCAGGAAATGGATGCGGGATTGTACGGCAAAGTATGTCATCCGCTCATTCAGTCAATTTCTACATGCTCAAGATCCATCCGCAGCGGGACTTTCAACCAGATTTTCTCGTTCACCTCGCCATCACTCCAATCGGCGTGGACCAGTCACTTCATCGCGACGTTCGCGGTGGGGCACCTCATCGAGCACGCAATGTTCGTTGACTCGATTGCTACCCTGCTTGAGTGTGCCCAGCGATTGGGTCCCACCTCGAACGTCATCCTCATTGCTCGAAACAAGAACAGCACCAGCAAGCCGAGGGAGACGCGTTTCTATTGGGCCCATTGCTACCGTTCGCCGTACGGGCTGGATGTGCCCACCGCATGCCCTTCCTGTAATTGCTTCAGAACGATCCAACTCGCGACGGTCAACAATAAGGGCGGATCGAAGACGCTGGTTGTAACTTGCAAGGAAAAGCCCAGATGCCAATACAGGGACGAGATCGCGGTACCTGCTGGTCGCGAACTCGGTCCCAATTGTCATGTTGGACAATGGTTCGCCGAGGGGGATCTATAGCTATTTCATGATGTCACCTATTTTGCGTTGTGTTKTTTTTTTTTTGATTTCACCCGAATAAAATCGTACCGTTTTCTCCCCCCCCCCCCCCGCCCCTCTAATTTTCAATAAGTGGCAACCATGGCTCGAGGTAAAAAGAATGAACATGCTTACTACGAGGTCGACGACATAATTAAGATGGCTCGGAAGGAGTTGGACGGTCAAAAGACGTGACGACCTTTTTCTTCTCTAACCACACCAACGCTAACTTGTGTTTTTCAGCCGTCTTCCTGATGATTATCAGCACATTAACGTGCGGCGGATCATCAGAGTTATCCAGCAGGCGAGGTCAAACCCAGGTGCGTTAAAAATTGCGGGATAGTGATGTCTTTGCCGGTATAGACTCACTTTCTCGGATAGTCTTCATCCCGTTTGATAGCCAGGAGTTGTTCGGGACAACGAAGCACGCTCAACGAGTAGCGCGCCTCAAAACCGTGAACCTTGGGGAGATTGCGGAACCGACGGTCGTGCTATCAAAGGACAGAGTCCCTTTGATATACTATCTGCCTGGGATATATTCAGAGGTGGTTGAGGTATATAAATCTATGGTCTCGACGCGATCTCTGGGATGCTCATTTGCTTTTCAGCATGAAATCCTCACCGGCGCGGTTGCGCTTCAAAATGTTTTCAAAGACATTGGTTGGCGTTCTGACCCCAAATTTCTTGTTGATCGGGAGTCGAACCAGTACCCAGCGGGGTCCAGTACGTTTTCATACTCTTGGTATGGCCAAGGCGCGAAGGTAAGGAATCACGCGATGTACTTTCTGGGATAAGTCCTAATAATAATATTCTAGAGGACGCTCCCACCCGAAACATCAGCAAATGTGAGGGACAACAAAGAGGATGTCCTTGCGTGGATACACACGACGCAGCACATTCAGTTGGCCGTCGACATTACGCTTGGTCTCATCCACCCGCAGGCGTACTACCAAGCGAGTAAAACTCGAAGGATGATCAAGAAGTCGGGAACGACTCAATCTCAGGAATGGGCCAAGAGCTGGAAATCGGTTTACACCGGGATATCGGCGATATCAAACAGGTGGTGTAAGAGCCACTATGATTCAATGGGGTGCATCCACCACTATGACGCTCTCGTCAACGCGGGTGATGCCAAGGTGAAGCTAGACATGGCTGACATCCAAGCCTCATTCCCTTACCTCCCCGGAACGGGAATGTTCTTCCCTGCATCTGCCTTTAAACATGGNGTTAGGGTTAGGGCGAAGCTCGACGACCGAAGGGAGGAGAGCGAGTTAAAATCAAGTTACTGAGAGTAAGACGTTAGCACCAAAGTACTGGGGGATTACCCAGTCAGCACTTTCGTCCTTTTAAGGACTCATCAGTGGCTACGCTAACAATAGGAGGGGGCCCGGGAACGTCATCATTATGAGTAATCGGAGAAATCTTTNACTAATCGATGACGCAAGTGGCGGGGCTTATCAGTCAGCATTTCTATTGTCATTACCAATCTTTTTCACATGTGAGTCATGCGCCATGTGGGTCGTTTCATGGGATTGGTCCGGCTATCGGAGGCCGATGACATCGTGGGTGATTGCTGACTGAACAATGACTAAACTTAGTCCGGAACAGCCATCGGATCTACACATCAGTGATGGATTGATCCGGTACCTTGATGAACCATGTGAATGCGGAGCGAGCGCTGATACTGCGGCGATACTAGATCCATGTGATACATCGCACCCGGTAGACCGGGCTCGTCGATCACCGGAGTGAAGACGGACCACTCTGAGTTTCCCCAGAGCGCCATACTTAGCGCTTAGCGTACCAAGTCCACTGGACGCAATGACCAGCAGGTCTTGTATCGCGCGCGAGGCAGTATCGTTGCCGACCAACTCGTAGTCGGTGTCGTTAACTTTATCTAACCCGTTCGTTCCCTCTTATGGGTTACTAAGGTCGTTATGTAGGTAGTCGACTGTGACGTAGAGTTGGTTTGAAGCTCCTACCTAAACCGGACTGTGAATATTAAGCAATTAAGCGTGGTACGCACAGAGTTAACGGTTAGGGTTCGGTTAGCGTTTAGGCTAACGGTTAGGGTTCGGTTAGGCTATGAAGTCATTGGGAATCGTTAGATGTATAACGAATTCACGATCGATTAACTCACGTTAGGTTTTGGGTTAGAACGCTTAATCCAGGTTCACAAAACGTCGGTGATGGCTAGATCGATCTAAGCTGTGCCTCTTTTAGAGCCTCTTCCGAGCATTGGATGTTCCTGATCGGGCGAAGCCGATCTTCTGTGCAGGACAATGTCGCTTTCGTCATCGGATAATTCGATGCCTTCTGCTAGAGATTTACTAGCGTCCAGTAAGTGACTGCCCAAATCAACAGGGGGAATCGTAGGAACAACACCACCTTCTTCGGCGATGTTTTCATCCATTTTGCGGAAAACTACTTTCTTCCATGTATTCGTAAGGTCAAATATATTTCGGCCTCGTTTGCGGCTTACAATATATCGACGCCCGAGTATTCCGGTCTTTCTAAGATCAGGAATCCAAGCGCTTTCGCCGTTTCCTACAGGGATCTCGCATTTGAGATCCGGTCGTACTTCGGTTAAGAACTCTTCATCTGTCTCGTGAGACGGGAAATATCTGTAGTGGGGTCCAGCTGGGACCATACCTTTATCGGCGCGGTCATGCCACTCCGACCAGTACTCGGTCATAGTTTTTCCTAGCTCGGAAGCGTTGAAATAGTTCCAAGTATCGTCGAATCGGGATTTCAAGACAAGAACGCCTTCGTTGTGCTCATCCGACCCGCTTTTTACGGCGAATCGTTTTTCCCAACGTTCTTGCGCATATCTCTTGCACCAATTCATGACGAGATCTAACGGATAGCCGCGAGCAAGATAAAGGGCGTTAAGATCCTTTATTGCGCCCGTGTAGTTTCCTATGCTACTGCATATAACGGCTAACCTGGAGCATTCTCCGATGTAGACGCCTCTTTTGACGTCCATCGGATGATGGCTTACCCAAGGAACTCTTTCACGGTGGTTTCCGAATTTGACAAACGGTTTCCATTGCAAAGACGTACCATCTTTGTATATGTAACTGTCGAGAAATTGGCATCCAATTTCGGAAACTTCCCATTCAATCGTACAACCATCGAATTTGATCGTTTCTTTCATAAACTGAAGAGCTTCGTCTGCAGATTCCGCGTAGACGATGCTAAAACAATCATCGATGTAACGCCCGTAGAAGGCGACTTGTGGGTGAGAGAGTATACCAGCTTTCGTTTCGAAATAAACACCATATAGATTTGCCAGTGCCGGCGCTGAGGCGACACCCATGGCGCATCCGTTTAGCTGTTCGTAATACTCGTCTCCAAGTTGTGCGATTAACTTAGTATTGCCAATCTCGATGGCACGTTCAAAGAGCTTGTACTTTAACTCGTTCTGACTAAGGGAGTTGTAATGCTCCGAAAAGTCTTGAGGTACGTCCACGACGTCGGGTCCCGATTGATTAAGAAGCCAATCTCGATACATTTCACACACCAGTTTGATGCATCTCTTAATCGGTATATTCGGGTAATAAGCGACGACGTCGCCCCAAACGAAGAACCATCGTCTGGAGCGGTCTATACTAAGTTGGCTTAGCCTTACAAATAAGTCCTTCGTACCATGTATAATAGAAGGAGATCCCTTGACGAGACCGCTAAGTTCTTTTGTGACAAACTTGGCTGCCGGATTAAATAGAACGCTGTGACAAGGTATTATGGGGCGAAATCCAGTAGGCTTCTTATGGATCTTCGGAATCCCATGAAATTGAGGATACGTGTGTGTAAACGTACTTTCGTCCTCGTCTTGTCGACAAAACTGTCTAAAAAACTTTGGTACACCAAGTATGCTAAGATAGATATGATGCTCCGTCGCATTTGCGAGTTCGTTCATTTGTTCCATCTTTTCATCCATTATTGCATCAGCTTCTATCTTGGACAAACGACGATAGTTGCGTTCATCTTGCAATAACTTCAGCTCATTCCGTCGGATCCAATCCCGTTCAGACACCGCGAGGCCTAGATTCTTGTCCGTCATCGTCACAACATAATTGTTGTTGGATAAGAATTGTCTCAGACGGGTTATGCGAGGAGCGAACGGTTTCGCTTGAAGCTCCTGCAATTTTTCCTTAGGGAGATTGGATATAGTCTTATAGACGTACATCTCTCCCATCTTAAGGCCCATCGTGATATATAGCGGTAAGCGTGGCGGCAGCTTTTTGACTTTAGCTTCGACCGCGTACTCTGGATCAAACGGTTTATCAAGTCCTTCCTTAAACGTAAAATAAATTCGCCAACTTAATCTACGCTTAAACTCATTCCAAGCTTCCTTGATGAGTTGTTCGTTAGGACGAGTGAAAAACATATATTTCAACCCCAGCGATAGCTCGGCAGCTAAGTGGGGGGGNTATTACTACATTGTCCGACGTGTGTACAGAGTTACGAAATAGGCCAGCCTCTATAAGCGAAATAGGCATGTGTAAATGTACAGAAGAGATTGCGTTATCCCAGGACATAGTTAGTATTTCGTCGGGTAAAGATCTAGCATGAAAAGGACTTACGAACGGTTGCCTCGATGAAGAGGACGACGATGCCGTTAGTTTGCCTTGCGCTTGCCTTTCTTGTCCGATCCCGACGTTGAAGACTCCGCCCTTTTCCGTTTTTCGCCTTTCATCATGCTCTTGATTTTCTTGGCGTTGGCGGCTTTCGCGGCCTCGACCTTGCGAGAGACTTCTTGAGCTTTGATTTGACGATCTTTCTTGGTTTTGGGCGGGGGTGTTTGCTTCTTGGCGGTACTCTGGCCAGACTAAATTGGTGTACGATGTCCAGTTAGTTTCCGGAGTGGCAAGTAAGAAGTTAGGACTTACATTCTTATTCTTGGCCGGCGCAAGTTGCAG
>JAPEVF010000860.1:0-18977 GCA_029747585.1 Pleurotus djamor | reverse complement strand
GTACGCTCTGATCAGGCAAAGCACCGGATGCTGAAACTGGCACTGCTCGTGTCCAAGTAGGACGGATGTGTCAATGGATCACCCTATGGCAAGTCTTCTACAAGGGCTGAGCACCTCCATTGAGCGATTCGGAGAGAGCTTGGTGACTGCACTTGCAGCCCCATCGTCAGCTGTCCCACCTACTCCCCAACGTCGTCAACACAGTGTTGCATTCGCTCTCAAACATGAAGGTTGGCTTTCCCGTGAGCATCATATCTCCTTTCTTTCGCTGTTGGAGAAGAATACCAACATGGTGGATGTCTATACGACACTTGCGGACGGTGATGAAGAGTTTCGCAAAGATTGGGTCCGCTCGAAGCTTGGACTTGATTTAGATTTAGATTTAGGCTTTTAATTTCCAGATATAAACCTCTAGACTTATACCTCCCCCCNGTTCGCGTAGTAATATCTGATAACTTGTCCACATTTCCTCCGCTATCTTGTCTCGAAATTCTGTTGCCCGTGTTCGCTCCGCTCGATCCGCTGGACCATCCGCAAATTCCCCAACATCCTCTTCTCCATTCAAGGCAAGTGCATCCATTGTTTGTTCGAGCTCAGACACATCTGTGGGGTCATGGATGTCAATAAAGTTGTGAGCAGCAGCGAGAGCGGGTGGAATCTGTGCTTGAATCTCCATTGGGTATTCTGGCGCATGGTTCAGGATGTCCCAACGGCGTTTCACCACACCAAAGATTCTCTCAACCACATTTCGAGCTTGAGCGTGACGGAGATTGAACAACTCTTCCTTGTTCGCTGGACTACCTCGAATACATATGTGAGCATACTGATATGCAAGTGTTATATATCTCACCGTATATCAGCTCTTCCCCATTCCGCAAGATGGTAGCGGGCTCCACGGTATGGCACCAGCAGATGGTCACATATGCCAAAGCCCGCATCAGCAAGATAATACTTCCCGTCAGGGATTGGGAGATCATTCAAGCGAGCATCTTGGTAGAGAGCACCGTCAGCGGCTGAGCCTTCCCATCCACTGACCATGTATTGAAAACGCATGGGCTGGAATGAACAGCATGCAAGGCAGTTCTGTGAGACGCTGCCTTTCCGATTCCGAGAAGCATGGCGCTCAGCCATTGGTGTCCAACAATTGATATGTGTGCCGTCCATCGCACCCAGAGCGCCACGAAAGAAAGGGAAGAACTTGGGGTTGTCTTGAATGAATGCTGGAGTGGGATCGTCAATTTGTGGGAGCCTAACATATTTTGTATAGAACGGTGGAGACGCCAACGCCTTGAGGATCTTGGAAAAATATCTAGAAGTAGAGTCAGAGCAAGAGCAAGTCATAGCAGAAGTTCACCAATTACTCACTTGTTGATGGTAGTATGTGAGTGTTGAAACCTCTCTCCAACATGGCGGCTGGAAAGTCCTGTTACACAAGTGTACAGGAAAATTGCAAGTTGTTCCTCCAAGGAGACAGCGCGGCTATCTTCCAGGCCACATGTAACACGTAGCTCTGCAACAAGAGCAACAAAGACATGAAGCCGCATTCCTAGTTCATTCCAAATGCGATCGGGGTGTCCATGGATGAGCTCTTGGACCCAGGCATGGCCAGAGAGAGCTGAGGTATGATATGGCTGCTTCCAGTAGCTGGGAGTTGCATAGAGCGCTGCGGCAACTCCGATAAGGTGTATAAAGTAGGCTGCAGCTGCAAGGAGCCGCCGACGGGCGATGGCGTGAGGGATATTGCGAGTTCGAGCCATTCAATGCTGTCAAAGGAGACCTCCTAGTCTCCTTTTTATCGAGCGCTTACCATTCAAGCCGTCGGTCATTCACCGGGCCGGCCGTCAGTCGCTGTCACGCCATCAGCGCGATCATTTCAACTAGCTACCATAAATAGAAAAGCTCGGTAAATTTAAACCAGTTTATCGTTACTGGCCACGCCCTAAGTTTCCTCTTTTCGGACATACTCCTAGCGCCACCCTCATGATGCCGTCCTTGGTTATAGGATCACTAGCCTGATGGTGTCACGGCTGATGCTCAACTTGCGCGGCTTTCTGGATCATAGCCCTGCTGTACAGTACCGACCATCTCGGAACGAATTCCAAATGCAAGTTACAGTTGAAGCCGCTGTTGCAATCACTCAAGGTTTGACTTCAACTCCGCGTACTCATTTCCTTTCTGTTTAACACCTCTTCTTCCAAAAATAGATGACGATTCGCTACATGATCCAAGTACCGGGCACGGCAAGGACGATGTGGCCGAGGTATCGCGTGGTACCATAGAAACAGAGTCCCACATTTCTCACTGGAATCCACCGTCCGCTTGGAAGTTGGATAAACATGTCGATTTGAATACAATCGCGTAGGCCCTTCGTTCTCCTTTGCGTATGTTATTCCAGTTTTCATTATTGGATTGGACGAGCATCTTCCGACTTGAACGAATGGGTCCGCCGGCACGTGTACCCAGCGTCCTCTGAATCTGTCACGCGCCGAAAAACTGAGCGCCGAACGTTGAACGTTGAACCTAGGGGGGCCCTCAAATCAGGGGAACGGGCGCAAGGTCCGTAATGCCTCCGCGTCAGTCCGTCAGGGCCAACAAGATCGTATTTACTCCTTGTCCTCGAGAACGGTTGCGCAGTCGCGGTCCTTCGTCGTTTTCTCTTGGCTAGAGTCAGTTTCCGTGCCCTCTCTCCAGCTCTGCTCGTTTGCGTGGTGATGAACGCGGGTAGATCTCCCAACTTCGGTGATTGTGGGAAGTAATCAAGTTGTACAATCGAAGCACGCACTAGCACACAGTGCTTCTGGACTTGCCTCGCAGATCTATGCATCTCTAGTCTCATGAGCTCGATCATCTTCATCAAATGCCCGTTTGGTTAGGCCAGGGAACCTTTTGTGGGCCCCGTTCGAATTAAAACCAACATATCCAGCTCTCTTCCTCCATGGCCATCGTCTCGTACACTTAACCCCCATCCAATCTTCCTGCATGGACGATGCTACCTTGGCGCTCACGGCCACTCGTCTGTACGTCTGCCAATGCCACTATCTTCGTCCATGACTGACTCTTCCTTGAACATGAAAGAATGGCGGCGAAGATGTTTTCCTTGGCGTCTTGCGGTGAGTCGGTCTCGTCGATGTTCATCTTTTCAAGACTGACTGTGTCTGTGTTTTGTTTTCACACCGAAAGTCGTACTCTTCTATGACATATCCTTGACGTTCGGGGATGAGGTGGAGAAGATATGGCAAAAGAAGTTTTCGCCGGTGACAATCCTTTGGTTTATGGTGCGTTCGCCTACGTCTCGTCCACCTACCTCCACTCGGGCTGACAATTATTTCATCGGAAGAACCGCTACCTATCCCCACTGGGATATATCGTCATTATTGTCTGTGGGTGCCGTCCTCTTCGTCGCTCATGCTCTCTCGATAAAGCTTCATGTAGCCTTCCACGATCCTTGGCCAAAATCCGTCTGCAATCGTTACGTTCTGTTTCCCGAAGCTCTCAAACTTTTCACCGCTCTTGCCATTGGGCGTGCGTTGTTCTGCCATGTCCCCCTTATTTCCCATTATGACGATCGTCCTCTGCAGTTATCTTCATCATGCGGCTATACGCGGTGTACGGCGGGAATCGATTGGTCGTTGGCTGTGCTGGCTTTCTCCTAGCGGCTCAGTTGGCGGTGAAGACGGTACGATCAAGGCTTGTTGAGGTTCGCGCCCATGAACCGACAAATTCTCTTCACAGTGGGCCTTTACCGATGGTACAAGCTTGAACCTCCCTCCGCGTGAGCTCAGCCGTTCCGATCTCTGTGTACTTCGAGCCACATTGATACCCTTCACAGCGCTAATTGGATGCATCCTCGTTGGGAAGTCACCCCCGTACGTCCTTCATATATTCCATGTCACGGCCTCAATCCGACCAGCGGTTCAACAGGGGAGAGCGGTTCGTATATACCTGGATAGCCGAGCTCGTGTTCGGTAAGTACATTGGGCTTTTGTTATCGTGTTTCCTGCTCAGCATAAGTACCCCTAGATTCCGTGATGTTCTTTGCAACACTCGGACGCACGACCTTCCTCTACCGGAATCGTCACAACCATGCCACATCGCTGATTCAGCTCATCATGCGTGACGGTAATCATTCCACTACATCTTTATCTTGTCCGTCATTGAGCAGAACTTTAGGCATAATATACTTTGCGGTCATCTTCGTAGCGAACTTGGTCACCGTACTAATCTTCCTAGTGAGTTCTTCTCATTGTCATCAATTATGGGCCCTATACTGATCGTTCTTAGTTCGCACCTGTTCGTAATACCCACCCAACCCTTAGGCATTGAGCTCATCGCAGACATACAGCCCGACATCAAGGCCATTAACGCGAGCTTCAGCACCCTGTACGAGATTCCTCCGTCGTTTCCTATCGTATGAGTCACTGATTAGCCTTCTTAGGATAACTAGCTTAATGGTATCTCGCCTGATGTTAAACCTTCGTGGCTTCTCAGAGACCACAGTTTTACCATCGTCTTCGCGCGCAACTCGCAACACCGTTCAGTTTCGGATAGCAGTCGAGCCAGTCACAGAAGTTCGCGGTAAGCTTCTCCTCAGCGACTCGATCTTCTTCAACTCAAGGTAAAACTCTAGTCAAAGAAGACCGAACCGCGATAGAAACACGAGACTCTCAAACCCTGCTCGAAATGCAACCTCGCGCGTCCCTCTGGCAGCCTCCAGCTGATTGGCGGCTGGAGAAGCCTAGAAAATCGAGTGACACAGCCTCTGTTGCATGACACTCCCTCGTTGCCATCCGTCAATGCTCTCTTTCATTCATATACCCGCTAGACCACCGCTGCTTTCCAAGGAATGTATAGTACATACACATCGACACATTATTCATTGAATCGGATCTTCTACATATACGTTATCAGTCTATGTCTTTCACATCGGCTTTATCCGCCGGCCTCAGATCGTATCGACCACCAGCAACCTCCTGGATCCGACATCTCCATCATCCTCTGTTGAACTGACACACATTCGCCCAGCAGTGTCATTGTAGGCGAGGATGTGGATTCCAGGTACAGGATGTGAGTTTATCCTTTCCGCTGGAAATCTTACAAGCGCGCCTCCATTGGCCGAGTGCGAAAACTTGTATACCTTCTCGAAAGGGCCAACATTTTCAGTCACGACACCGACGCCGTTCCACGTCGTGCCTGCGAGGTGATAGGTGTCATTAGACACAGGGGGGACGATCATTTGGCTCGAGGACAAGGTGATTTCGGTTGGCCTGATAATGAATGTAGCAAGGAATGCTCGGGCTTCGGATGCATGAGGCTCGTATATATATAGGTGGTGAGATTCGTCTGGTGCCACTTGGTAAGAAAGTCGTCGTGGGGAGAGCCGTCGAGGGAAAACCCAGGAGACATGACGTGAGCGAAAACAGCGGTCCCAAGCTCCATTTGACGAGGAGATGTTGGCTTCTGTGTTCTACAGACTTCTGCAGGGATCGTGAAGGCTTGGATGTAATACTCTAGATGAGGGTCATCGGATGTATACTGAGTAATGGTCAAGGCAAAGTAGGTGAGATCATGACTCAATGCAAGAGCCGGGCATTCGGAACGCTGAATAGGGACATATGGATAAGCATGTATGTATCGGTATTCTGTGTGAGTCCACTCACAATCTGCTGGGGAAGCTGTGTATAAAATGCCTCCTTGGTAATTGTGTTGAAAAACCAGACTCTATCCTCGGTCCTGGAAAACGTTGCTACGATGTGCTTCATCGCAAAGATCTCATGGACACTTTGTGGTTCAAGCACTGCTCTGACTGATTGAATAGGTCTCCATATTTCCACAGAGGTCCATCTTTCGGTTGCTGGACAACGGCGGACTGTATGAACATGGATGTCACTTGAAGTAAAATAAAACGGTTGAATTGAGGTCATCGAGTAAATTTCAATGAGAGATTCTCTGACCTCTGAGTGGTAAGTCCCGTGAGCATCAGCTCTTCCCCATATTTCTGCCACACAGCGGCGATTCTTCTGGGGATCAGGGGATCGCTGACGATCTGCAAGGCCAAAACAGTGTTTAGGTTGGCTAAGGACCAGATGCACAAGATGGTCTTGCGTTCGCCATCTTCTTCAGTTAGATGAGCTGTAAGAAGGAGCTGCGAGCTGAGGAATTGCACATGGTGCACCGAATCATAGTCCGGGAGCCCAAAGGCATGTGTAATGCTAAATGTGTCGCCCGTCCAGAACTTCGCCAATCTCGCTGCCTTTGAATGGAGCCTTTGGAGCTCCGGAGCTTGTAAATCGTATATGTCCTTTCCCAATGGTAGATCTAGCGTTAGACCTGCAGATGCAAAGCGCCAGAGCGTGTCGCTCAAGCAGACAGCGTTGAAGGCTTTACATGTCTGTCGGTTGCATTCAGGGAAAGCTGATGGAGAACAGTGAATAGAGAACTCACTGAATTGATGTTAAGGAGGTCTTCTGATGGGAGGTATTCAAAGATGTCAAGTAGTATTTCGTCAGGGAGAGAAAGAAGAGCCATGGTCGGAAAGCACAAGGAAAGCGGTGTTTGCGATTATTGGACAACAGGTGACACTCAGGAGGCCCCTGTGGGTTCTAACTTCGTGGATTTGGAGTATCGGCGCGGATAGCCACCCTTGTAGTTGTTACTTCCTAGAACGTCGCGCAACCAGCATCATACATACAATCAAACACTCCATCTACTGGTATGATATGTTGCTGGTTGATCTTCTCAAAGGACTTTATCCAAATTCGTCTTGAGTTCGACTAAGGCTCACTCTTCGTTCGAGGAAAATATGGATAGGTTGTAATATGCAATGAACATCAGTCATTTTCAATATCTATGGTATGCCCATGAAAGTATTCCAGGAAGCTAACCCAGTCTTGCTGAGCCTTCAGCGTCGTTGCGGCGACGTCCTTCCAATAGCCTTTACGACCTGCGAAATCTTCGCTCGATATGATTGCTACGCAGTCACCCGCCCATCGTCCACGAAGATTAATCTCTACGCGTCTGTCTTGCCAATTTCCCGCCCATATTATCATCGGAAGAAGTGCCCACTTGAAAACGACACCCTGGCCCTCCTTGATGAATTCTTTCTTCGTGTCATTGATGAGCACTCTGTTCCCTATCACGGGTGGCTTGCATATTTGGCACAGAAGTAGGTATTGCTCTTCTTCTCGCGTGCTGAATCCTTGTCCCTGCACACTCGTTCTAACGTATTCCTTCCATTTCGGTCCATCGGGTTGTGATCCCGTATGGACGCGCGTGAATCCCTCGGAGTGGGCAAGGGAAAAGAGCGAAGCGGAATCGAGCAGGTTTTCATAGTCCTCGCTGGTGTCAGCCACACTAAGCATAGTGGTCACTTTCTTCAGTCGTTTTTGCAAGGACTTGGTACGGCATCCGGGGGGCAAGGGGTCATTGCATTCACTGCCGAGACAGAGAATTCTGCAATTGGCCCAGTGGAAAGTTCGCCACCATGCCTCAGCTTTCATGGCAATAATGGGATAGATGATGGACAGCAACTGTGAGTTCGTTATTGCAAGCTTGATTGCGCGGAGATAATTGGTTTCCTGCGCAATGGACTTGATCAACTCGGTCGGAAGCCTTCCAAGCGCGCCCAAGTCTCCCTCACGAACAGCTCGAAGACTCCTAAGTCACGACACGCAGAAGGTAGACCGGGTTCAGTTATGAACTTGGGAACAGAGCAATGAGCAAGCACCTCAGGCATTTGTTTCTCTCAAGGAGAACTGAGAAAGGTGGAGTATAACCCATAGCCATCGTTGAGCTGAGTCCATTAGCGGCCGTCGCCAAATCGGCTAATTCGCCGAGGTGGTGGGATGACTGTTCGAGGTCGATATTGACACTACACAGATTGTGAGCTCTCCATAAAAGAGACCATTACACGTTACTTACAAAATGAACACTTGACTCATTGGTGAAGGTACAACACAAGCTTGGATTGACCATCCACATCATCCCCGCTAACCGCAGCATCAGTCGGCGAAGCGCCTGACTCGTTAGGGGTCGTCCACAGGGTCAGGCTGACTTCGCGTCTTTTCCGTTCCAAAGCAACTCCAAGTTAGTTCAACATCGTAACATGGCTCTCTCATCCGAGCCAAGCATACATCAGCTGCGCTGCTCTAGTAGCCATTATCGAAGGGTCCAAGACAAATGCCGCGAACATGCCAATGTGCAACCAATGCGCACGAAAATGGTCATCTATGATAGGTGATGTCTTCCAAGATTAAAGCCGCCAGCCAGCGAGCTTTTGTCTCCTCTTTGATTTGCGGGGCTTAAAGGCGTCGCCAGAATCGCAGCGTAAAGTGACCATAGCCGAGACACTCAGGTTTGCGAGATTGGCTTGAGATTGGCATATCTTAGGTGTCTATATCGGCAGAAATAGAGGAATATCTCAATTTATCTATGGGAGAACGGTATTCGTGGCTCATTTCCCTGTTTACAAGCCATAGGATTCGGAGCAGGTCTCCGCCCGCCCCTGTCGAAGCCTCCTATTCTTAGGAAACCAAAGTGTCACTACAACTACACGCAAACTACACGTCGTCTCCTTCAGAGCCTCAAACCAATAAATGATAGATTTGCCACACCTAGAGAGTATTCGACTTACTGGATAGCTTGTATAATAGGCCCACCCAACACTGATTCGATTCTCTGCCAACGGATTAGGGAACGAAAGCAAAGCGAAGGTGGTTATTTTTGGGCGTCTAATACCACTGCTTCTTTTTTCCCCAGTTTACCGCTCCCCGTTCCCTCGACTTCTTCATTTTTCTGAGGCTGTTAACCAACCTAAATCTATCTATCCAATGGCCACATCACTTCCTAAAGACATACTTGGGAAGCGGTCCCCTCGAATTGATCATGCTGAGGTATATAAGGATCGCCATAAACCGACTTCGTTGTGAAGAAAGAAGGAAAACAAATGTCAGCATATACTATGGAATGGGATGAAAGCGATAAAGAAGTTGAGCTGATCTTAGAATGGGGAGGAAAACAAGAGCGAACGGAGGGTAACAATGAGCAAGGGATGCGCCAAGTCCCTTCGTCCAACGTTCAGAAGTCCAACAATGTAGAGGTACTTGATCTACATTTTCAAGGTCTCTATCCTAGCTCAACGCGTTCAAGAACGCTAATAATGGCAGGATGCCGACGACCACTGGCACTTCTTCAGTTGACACGCGTTTTCATACGCCCTTGAAGATAACTATTCCGCCTAGGCTGATTTCCAATACCCCCAGCTCACAAAGAGCAAAACTTGCAACAAATTCACTGGGATCTGCTCGAGGTAAACCTAAACTGGAGCTTCACAGCGCCGAGCTGGATTCCTCAGGGCTGAACGGCTCTTACTGGTCATCGACCCCCGGAAAGGCGCGTCGCAGAGGATTTGAAGGCCCTCCTTTAATCCTTCATTCACACCTCAAACGGCCGCAGACCCCCAATATCTACCAAATTCAAAGTCCCGCGAGCACCGACGCTGAAACCGACTTCTTCGATTCTGATGATTCAGACTTTGTAGCCCCTTCAAGTCGATCCTCTCGCTCTCAAATGGGTTGCGCACGTCCTCCTCCCCAGCGTGCCCCAAGTCCGATCGCGGATATCCTACCCCTCGAAGAGCCCTCTGACCCGCCGAGAAATGACGGCGGTACTACCGCTACCTTTGACGTTTTACCGAATACCAACGTTCCATCTATCATCGGAGAATTATTGGAGGTCAATCCAGCGCCGAGTAATGATGCTCGTTTGCCGCCAGAGGAGACGCAGGGAACACCTACAGTGCCAGTAACGGAACCCCCAAATCCCCTCCCCCCTGTGCACTCCCCACCACCTGTAAACGCAGGAGTGGTCCAGGAAAAATCAACGCCTGATTTTCCTAATACGACGACGAATCCAAGCGACCCTCCTCCCTTACCCGACCAGCATCCCGATCCTACGAATAACGCGTCCCGGCTAGAACATCTCACCGCCGATCGGGATCGCTTGCTCAGCGCAAACGCCGAGCTCACGTCTTCCCTCAGGGAGATGCGGTTGAATTTAGAGGCTAAAACATCGAAAATCAAGAACTTGGAGGAGAGACTCCGTGAGACGAATGCTGAGATGGAGTTTACGAAGGATTCGCTCGAATGGGAAAAGAAGAAGACGGAGAAAGATAAATTTTTGATGCAGACTGAGAGGGAGTTTTGGGCGAAGGAAAAGGAGAAACGGGGAAAGGAAAGGGATGATAAGGAGGCCTTCAACCTGCGACTGAAGACGTTAGAGGAGGAGAAGCTCGGTTTGGAGAGGGAGGTTGCGGAATTGAAGACGAAATTGGTAGCCGAGTCGAGGTCGAAGTCGCTGGGAAACGCAGCCTTCGCAACGCCACATCCACCACCACCTCGGGACGGTCAAAACGATCGTCACGGACCGTCTTCATCTCCACCTCCACCTGAGCTTGTACCTCCAGTCAGTCCGCCGGCTGGCTCAGTCAACAAAACTTGTTGTAAGTCATTCCACAAACCCCTTATTTGAGTATTTTGTGTTCTGATACACTCTTGCAGCGAACGATTTATGCTCCAATCCCCTTAAGAGTCTTGCCCTCACCGAAGTAACTTCGTGGTCGACGATGTTGGTGCTTCTGCATCAAGCCGAATCGGTAGTATGGAATGACGACCTACCAAGACAGTCTCGTCAAGCTCTCATGGAGAAAATGGTTGGGCTGTGTAAAGAACGCGAAAAGTTCTTGTTTGATTTCTTCGGTATCCTTTCGCTGGGTCTTCATCCCATTAATGAGAGGAGCACGTCACACACGATCCCTAAACTTCGTCAAGCGAGTCCATCTGAGGATGATTCTAGACGGAACGACACTGGATCTCATGGGAGCGCACCTGGAGAAGAGACGACTTCCCTCAGTTCAACGCTGGGAGAAGCTGAACAGCGTCAAAGTCAGGATGAGTCCAATCGAAGGGTATTGCTCGCCACATCATCCGCGCCTGATCTTTCTGTACCATCCTCATCGAAGCCACCTGGTCCCCTGCCACTGTCACGAGACTCACGGCGACATGTGCGCTTCNATGATGGCGTGAATATTGGAGGAGAAGGGAGTGAACCATCCCAGACGGCGTCAACTAGCAAGGAAGAATTCGCAGCTCAAATTGTTGATACAAATGGTGCCTCTTCACAACCTTCGTCCTCAACTCCTAACTCAACGCTCGGACGAGGAGAATTGAAATCGAGCTTAAAACGGCGGTCACCGTCGGTTGAGCTGGCGAGTTCGTCTACAATGTCGCTACCCCCTCGGAAGAGACGTGTCATCCATGCTATCTGTGACGATCTTGACGAAGCGTTGAAGACGTGAACGACAACGAGCTCACTACACTTATGAACCCCGCCCCCTCAATTCGAGGGATGTAACAAGGAGAATTCCGCCGTTATACTCTAACTCCGCCGTCATATTCTTTCGCTTATTTCCTGAGGACTTGTTTTTTCATCTTTGATTCTCGGAGATGAAACCTGCTGTCGCTGTTTATCGCTGTAATTAGTATTCGCTATACTCTCCGGAGCATCTTGGTCCTGGACACTTTTGATGATATTTTTGGACACTTAATGTTAGCGTATGATATGGTAGGGACTTTGCATTCTCTGTCCCTACTGAAAGTCATCTACACAATGAGGCTCCCATCGCTACGGACATATGAGACAAAATACCCTGCCATCCGCCCGTACCAGTTGCAGCCAGAAAACTACCCCCACAATCACCATCCAAGTGCTGCTACATAAGTATATCCCGCTTCGTCGATCTTCAAGCTAAGCTTCAAGCCTCAAGCTCGTGCTCCAGAAGGGAAGGTTTGATTTGTGACAAGACTAACGAGCATAATGCATGCTCAAGCCCAAGATCTTGTTTTCGCCGTCGCCATGACGGTAATTTGCGGTCTGTTCTCTGGGCTCACGGTGTGGCACGGGGGCTGTCATGTGTTCGAGGTCTTTTCAGCGACAAGTCTTCTCTACCAAGCATATAATCGATACGGCTCCTCTTCCTGCCGCCGGTAGCAGGGCAACGACGTGTCGCCCGGTCCCTTTGCTCCCTAAACGCCTCCCTCACACAATCTGACTGCGTTCCTAGCGTGGTCTGTCTCGGCGAGTCCATGTCAACGTGGATGGGATCTCGCGGTGAAGAGCGCAGCGAAGAGTTATCTGCTGACATGGTAGAAGCAAGGTCTTTTTGCAAAGCCTCATATTTCTTCGTCAATTGCACGTGCTCTTCCTTGAGAGTAACTAGCTGCTGTTCCACGATAACCCTGTTGTTCTCAGCATTCTGTCATGAGCTTTCGTCAGCATATCAGTTGATATCATTGTCCAGAGCGGGGAAGGGTGATAACAGTTAATGATACTGACCTCGAGTGCGGTTTGTGCAAGAAACCTCTGATAATCGATCTTTGCTCTCTCCAATCTCCACTCAATCTCGCGTTGCACCAATAGTTTCTCGAAATCCCTTTTCCCATCATCTTCGCGACGTTTCTTGCATGATGCCTTATCACTCGCAGCCAGTCCAAGAACAAACGGCTCGAGTGCCTCAAGATGGGAGAAAATGGTCTGCCACGATGGCGTAGACGGAATATCTACGTATTCTTCCGCCTCCGAACTTTGGTTCTCTCTTGGAAGTGTACCGTCGTTGCGGTCTTTGTCCGTGGGCCATGGCATACGGGCTGTTTCCTCCAAGTCAAGGAGCCAGTCAACCAGTTTCTGCTTCTTCTGGCGCTGCTTTATGTACGCCGCCCGCGAAGCCCCCAAGGACCTTTTCAGATGTTGGATTTCCTCTCTCTGTTGAGCGAATACTTCGATGTGCTTCAAGGCTGCGCCGGGCTCACAGCAGAGGGTCTCCATATGAGAGAGCTTTGAAATTGGGATTATGGTGTATTTGAAGTGATGGTGCAGGTGAAAAGAGAGAGACGGCTCCAGTTGTGTGATGCCTGATACCTACTTCAGTAGGAGAAGGTTTAGAAATGGACCCCTTTAAAGCATCACGAGGATGGCACAATCCTCGCACCATCTCGCGCACGTGTCCAATATCATTATCACGTGATCCAGGACTTGACTCCGCCTTAGGCTTGATGTGTAGACCTATCTCTCCGATCGTGATTGACTTTCTTCTCGCCCTATTCATGTACCCCTCCTTTGCTGTCCACGGGTGATTCTATGCGCTTGAGGGCGTCTCAGTCCACCATCCATCAACCCCAGTGAAACCTACAACGCACATAGCTGGGAAAATCTAGCTATATAGGGATGTTTCTGATGGGCGCCGAAACGTCATACCAATCTGGACATTTCTGAGCGCCCACGAGCCTTTTTCATTCCTTTCCTCCCCATCTCTCCCCTTCGTTGTAGCCACCGAGCGCGTCCCATGTACTGTAGATGCTGTCCTGCGAGAATATATGCCTTTGGGCAAGCTTTTCCTTCACTCCACCATGCCCTACTCTCCGTGTGATGAATGTAATGGTGCCGACGTCTCCGCCTCCACTCGATACTGCCACCATAAACGTCCCAAAGCTCGTCGCTTCCTCACTCAGACACACGCGCAATGGGAGGCAGCAAAAGGTCCAGTTCATGATCCTCATCCAAACAAGAAACGGCACCACAACGAAACAGAGCCTGTCCCAGTACGTGCATGGCCCAGAGTCCCTTGAATATCCTTCTGACCAGTGCCCAGGAGCATTCTAATACACCAGATGGTCAAGAAGACCCTGAAGTTGGGCGAGAATCAAGCCCGGTGGTTCAAATGGTTGAGATTGAGGAGCTCGGTCAAATTGCTTTGAACAAGGACAATAGTGACATTGACGGACCCCATACGCGCGAACCCGTAGAAGGAGCCGGGGCCGATAACGAGGCGTTAGAAGGTGGTCATGGGGATAACCCGACGTACGGAGACGATGACACAGAGGGAGACAATGATGCCAATGAACCGGACGACATAGAGGGAGACGATGACGCGAATCAACCAGACGAAGGATGTCTTGATGAACTCGAGCGTGAAGACTACGAAGGCGAGTTCAATTTGCGAGCTGCTCGCCCACCTGCACCTGCACCACCACCACCTCCTCCTCCTCCTCCTCCTCCTCCTCCTCCTCCTCCTCCTCCTCGAAATGCTGACCATGCGGCTCCTGTACTCTCTGCCATCAACTCAATTCGCTTGACGCAAGAATACATTGCTCTCGTCGAAGATGCGAAGCTAGAAAACACAAATCTGGATCCTGCGACTTTAGCCCAGCTTCGAAACCCTCAAGAACAGCCAGTAGACATATCCGATCCCGACGTTCGCCTCTCCCTCGACATATTCCTTGCCATAACAAACACGTCAGAAGATGTGTGTAACTCTGTCCGTCTAGCTGTGATGCGAAGGCTCCCGGAGTCAACCATGCCCTCATATTACGCTGTCAAGAAATTGGTTTCGGAAATCTCTGGTGTTGTATCGGTTGCCAACGATATGCGCATCAACTCCTGTTGTCACGCATTTACTGGACCGTTAACCCATAGGGACACCTGCTCAGTCTGCGGAGAGGCTCGTTGCAATCAAGAACAACTTCGACTCCACAATAAAAAGGTCCCTCGCCAACAATTTCATCCGGTCCTTCTTGGACCCTAGGTACAAGCGCTATGTCGCTCACCCGAAGGCTCTCAAGCGATGTCGTACTGTGATGCCAAGTCAAATGAAGTGAAGAACATGGTCTCTGGCCTCCAGGACGCTGCGAACACAGTCTATGATGATATATTCTGTGGTAGCAATCTTGTCAGCCTTTCTGAGAGGTCTCAACTCACAGCTGACGATGTTGTGGTATCCGGCTCGCTCGATGGTGCTCAACTTCATCAACACAAGGCTTCGGACATGTGGATCTTTATATGGATCATTGAGGACCTCGCGCCACGAATGCGATATAAAAAGAAGCATGTTCTCCCAGGCGTTTTCATCCCTAGACCAAGCAAGCCCAAGAATATCGACTCTTTCAAAGTCTGGGACTACCAGAGGGCGGCTATTATCTTTTCTCGGCTGGTCTTCGCTTTCGCCACCGCTGATGCCGTTGGAATTCCTGAGATAGATGGCGGCGCCCATTCGTGCCGTTTAGGCTGTCCAATGCTAGGTCGACATAAGCCGGCGACTGGACATTATCACCCCACCCGCCTCCGGCCAAATGATGCTGGAGTTGGTAGCGACCATCCTGACGCTGACATATGCAATCTCCCAACGGCCGATATTGCAATGTGTACCCGTAATCTCTCCATCGTCATCCAGTCTAGAGATACACCGGCATTCGAACACAATAAAAAAATGACTGGCATCAGCAAGCCTAACCTCATCAGTGGACTCAACCCTCCGTTTTGTCTACCCCCACCGCGCTGGACTTGATGCACCTCCTTCAACTCAACATCCCGGAACTTTTACCTAGCCTTTGGCGTGGTTCAACCCGCTGCAAGCCAATAGACTCCAAAGCAAACTGGCCATGGGTGTAACTCACCGGCGCAACTTAGAAAATACACGGCAATCAAATAGCCAAAGCAACCAAGTATTTTCCCTCCCCGCATCCCTAAGATGATACCCTCTCCTCGCTGTGCAACGTCAACCAACACCATGGTCCCCCCATCCCTAACCTGAACACCACCAAGGGCATACCGTAGACAGTGGCGAATACCAGCAAAGACAGCGCTAGTGCTACGTTAGCAGCATATCGAAAGATGAAAGATGGGAGCGTTGGGTAGCGTTGATGAGATATCGGCCCTTGTTGATGAAGTCGGTTCTGAGGGAAAACGGAGCGAGCAAGTCTTCCTTGCTCTTTCTTCCGATGTAGAAAGTTCACCAATGTCTTACATCATTATTCGGACACCTGCAGCCATCCCCACACTGTCCAACCAGTATCAGCCACCCACTCCTCCGGACCCTGGAACAGCAACCTCCGAAAATTAAACACAAAGAGCGCTTACTATTCCTCTTAGAGCAATTGTAATTGCACGATACAGTAATAATCGAAGACGATTACGAGCCCAAGGTCGTTATCAAGGTAGTCGAAGGCGTCGGTCGAGCCGGCTCTGCAGGAAATCGAAAATCGTGAGTTTCATCATGTATATAAGTACAATAAATGACTTACTATATCCTTTAAAACTGTCTAGCCGAGCCTTCGAGGTCGCTGACGGCGGTTGTAGCCAGCAAGTTGCGAAAAACTTGACAACACCTCTAGCTGCCGCAATGAGATAGGTACGAACTCCAGAACCAATGGGTGCAACAATGGGAGTATGTGGGGATATGGTACGCGAACACGCGGTCGACGTAGGCAGAGTGGGCAAGTCATTCGTGGGAGGAACTGGTGTGTTTTGTCGGGGCGGCTATGTTTGAGCAAAACGGTCAGTTTACATCAAAACAAGCGGGGACACTCACTCATAGGCTGTTCATTCTCCAGGTTATCTCCTCCCCCACAACCTGTGGTGTATTGTGTACCTACCTACCCGCTTGCGTCGCGTATGTGGGCTACCTTGTTGTAATCAATTGAATAGACATCAACACCTTCTGGATGTTGCTGCCGTCCTCACCGCCATCGCCAGCAAGGGTTGCGTGCAACCTACGACAGGCAGTCACTGCATTTGACAAATATCTTGAAACTTCTGAGCTGTCAAGACCATGGTCGTATCTGCTGGTATTCCAGCCTTCGTAATATGAACCCATTCCCTCATTGACAACCTGCTGTTACTGTTACCGCCGCACCATAGATTATACATGTGTGCCATTACAATCAACTACCGACAACAACTGCTCCGAATCGAAGTGATTGGGAGAGGGGGGCGGGCGGCGGGTGTGAAGGAAACACACTGGTCACTGCTATGGACAGATCAGTTGTTGTTACAATAATCAGTGCCAAGCGGTGTTATAGCAAAAACACGGATCAGTGGGTTTTCTCGTTTTTCAAGGCTCAACGCATCGTTACATTATGAAAACTTACTCAGGTGTACTTATATGTGTATAGTCCCCACCCCATCTTTTGGACTTTTCAAAGGATATTCGGTATCAGGTATTGCCATATTTATGTGGCCCTCCGTTCGTTATTCGGAATATTCGGATGTGAGAGAAACCAAGTCCTTCGGCATGTAGGAGGCTCCTGAGGGTGCGACAGGGATATTCGCTGTGTCGGAAGTAGTGTCTCTTTATGTTACTTTCACGTTCTAAGAAAGCCATAAGCTCAGATCTATGAAATATCCAAGGTCTTTGAGAGGCTCAAAACGCGCATTATCCGCAAAATTGCAGTATTGGTGAATTTCTGACTGAACAGGAGTCCGGCCGAGCGTCTATGGGCGTCTATCAATTATATCTGCTTCTTTTCACCTAATTCCTTGCTGTCCCTTGACCGCTTCCTCTGGCCACAATCTCTGGCTTCAAAGAGGCTGCAAAGATATCAGACTCTAAGAAGGCTCCACACCTGTGACGTCGTGTCGAATGGATGGCAATACCCACGACAAGGGGGATGAAGCATGGACCCCACAGAAGGCACATACGCCCCGCAGCAGTCCTACAACCAACAGAGGCGAGGGCGGAGAAGGAGACACGACGTACGTGCATTATTTGATATGGTGTGGATTCGACGAATCATGTTGCGAATGAAAACAGGGAGGAAGAGATGTGGATTACTGGGAGTCCTGGCAACGGTCAAGAGGAGACGCGTCACTTGGGAAACCCGGATGTTCCGAGTCATAATAGTATGGTAAGGACTTCGCAACCACGCTCATTTCTCTACGTAGTACGTACTCATTGGAAATTGTTCCAGCCTACTGTTTTTGGAAAGGCGCCAACGACTGTTGATGGTCCTTCTTGCAATTCGCATTCCCAGCCTACCTTGAAGATCACGATTCCTGCCCGGCTGACTTCGCTCGTCTCAAGCTCTCGCAGAACCCAGACAGGTGGTTCTGCTGAATCACCCCATCCCCGCAAGAAATCTCGCACTGAACACACCGCTGAGTCAACTTTCGACGAGTTGGACTCATCAGGGTTGAACGGCTCCTACTGGTCATCCAACTCCAGCAAATCACGTCGGAGACCAGCAAACGTCCCACCATGGGATCTTTGTGAACGCCCCAAGCTCAAACGACTCCGCCGATACACTCGTTCATCCCAAGCGAAGATTGTTCGTGATGGTCTTCCTGCTTCAAGTCAAAATTTGGTGATGCCTTCGGAAGTTTCAGAAATTTCGGACGAAATACGACTCTCTCACCGTCGTGAGTGTTCAGCAACTTCGATTTATCAATCGTACGATGATGACAATGAATCAGACACCATCGCTTCCGATCAGGGGGATCCAGACTTTGTAGTGTCTGATTCCGGCCCATCTCCTCAGGATGACCACGATCATTCTGCTCCCCAGGCGATTCCGAGCCCATCCTTGGATTCCTTGTGTCTTGAATACCCCTTTCACAGACGAAGCATCCCTCCGCTTCCTCGTGGATCGAAGGCCGCGCTGGAGTCCTTGGACCCAGTTGTTCCGCAAGAGAATAGTGCGCCGCGCCGCGAGACTTTGGTAGATAACCCAACGTCGGTTTCCGATGGCGGTCCACTGCAAGCCCTACAAGGGCAAGATAGTGTACCACTCGCATCTCCGAAGAACCCCAATACAAATGCCCCGTCCTCTCCTACCACTCCTAAATCTACGCACTCAAGCGATCCCATCATCCAACCTGACTTACCTCAAGATGCTTCGTCCAACGCCGTGCAAATTCAAAATGCCAACCCCGACCTGGAACAGCTGTCACTTATGACTGTGGAACTCGTGTCTTCCATTGCGGAGATGAAATCAGACCTCGAGGAAAAGACAGCGAAGGTCAAGGATTTGGAGGAGAATGTCAACGAGCTGCATGCCGAGATGGACTTCGTGAAAGATCTGCTTAAATGGGAGAAGAAGAAGCTAGCGAAGGAAAAGGCGTCGATGCAGACNTGAGAGGGAACTTTGGGCGAAGGA
>JAPEVF010000086.1:106466-117148 GCA_029747585.1 Pleurotus djamor | reverse complement strand
CCTTCGACGTCTGAATTCCATACCAGATCGCTCGGAGAATATCGTGGAGCTAGTGGACTCTTTTTATGGTACCTCCGGAACGTTGTGGGCGGTCTTCCCAAAGCTTCCTCAGTCACTCGACGACTGTCTCCATTACTACCCGCCCGATTATCTCTCCCCACATGCCTCGTCTATTTGCGAAAGCCTCGTACAGGTCATTTCGCATCTACACGCACTCAACATCGCTCACCAAGACATCAAACCCGACAACATCCTCCTCACGGATGATTTCGCCCTGAAGCTCATTGACTTCGGCTTCGCCATCGAAGTTCGGGATGAAAATGACCAAGTTCGCRWTCCCGACACGACACATCCTCGACACGATTCACCATGCCTCTAAGTCGCCTGAGGCGCATATCGAGCGCGGTGACTCTATGGCTTCTTTGCAGTGTGCTGGCAACCTCGGCCTACGAAGTCCCAGTTACGGACAAGGGTATCAAGTTGCTGTCATTTCCAGGCCTCGCGTCGTTTCTCATGTTTTGTGGTAGATTATCTTCGACAGACATGTAGCGGAATGTGGGGAGGAGACTCTGCGTATATAAATGGTGTGTACCGCTCCTTCGTCTACCGAAGCCCCACTAACTCCCGTGGCAGTCACATTCGATAGCACTTCGCAAGGGCAGCTGGCGATGGTAGTATATGAATGGACCGACTCGGACTACTTGGGAAAAGTAACAAATCCGGAGGAAATACTGCCAGTGAGCGTTGCACACCATGAACTCGTTTATATTCCGATTATCTCAACAAATGCAGCAGAAGACCTTTGTGTGCACGACGCCCGCACTTATGGGAGGCTTCTGTGACCGCTCGCAACTGGGCCGTTTCATCGTTGACCTTCCGGAAGGGAAGTCTGTCAATGAAACCAGCTTCTGGTCTGCACGCGTCGATTTGTCAAGCGACCACGCAGGAAACGGCACCGCCAGCGCCTTCTGGGACAACCCAGATGGTAATCCCGACGTACCGCCCAGCAACTATACTTCTCCATTCCGGACGCGCGAACTTTCGCTTCGACAAGAAAACCATAGCCCAGAAGGTACCTACCAATATAAGGGACCCATACAATATTTCGTTCGCAAGACTGGGTATTACTGTGTTGGTGAGCGAAAGTCGGTGTTAGTTCATACGCATCATTGACATTGACGTTCTTTGGAGCTATTGTACCGTTTACGCTGCAAAATGATGAAAGCCCGGAAACATCTGACACACATGCTGCCTTCAAGGGACAAATATTCTTTCACAATACCTTCGAGGGGAAACTGCCTGCTACGGACTACCCCAAAGTGAATGTGAGTTGCTCAGTCCTTCACGTAACTCACCACTTCTGAAAGGGTATAGTTTTACTTTGTCATGTTCTTGCTGTACGCGATATTCGCAGCTGCGTGGGGCTGGATGTGCTATCGGCACATGAATGACCTCTTGCCTATCCAAGTTCGTGTTTTGCCCTTCCGCACCGTCTACCTACCAACTCGTACTTGCAGTACTACTTATCCAGTCTAGTGGGCCTCCTCGTGATCGAAATGGTTGCCAATCTAGGTGAGTCCATCGATCCTCATCTCTGGATGTCTATTGACAGTGGGTCAGCCTATTATCGCTATCTAAATGCACACGGAAAGGGCGCCGCTGCGACCGCTTTTCTCATTGTTGGTACGCTAATCATCATCTATTCTTCCTTCTGTATTTACCTTCTTGCTAGTTGCTATCTTGGACGCTGGACGTAACTCATTGTCATTCTTTATGTTGTTGGTGGTTTCTCTGGGCCTCAGTGTTGTTCGTGAAAGCCTTGGCCGCACCATGCTGAAGTGCCAAGTGTTGGGCGTTGCTCATTTCATCTTCGGAAGTACGTGTTCCTTACCGTCTCATGAAAGTCACCACATAAATTTGTCCTAGTCTTATATGCTGTGGGCATTGTCGAGCTCGAGCTCGAGTCGACATCGGCCTTGGTGCTCTTGCTTTTCGTAATTCCGTTAGCGTTTACCCTCAGTGGATTCCTCCTCTGGATCATGTATGCACTAAACGGTAAGCAGTTTCGTATCAAAATTGTCTTAAACGATGTAATTTCTCCCTTTAGCAACGATTACCCAACTCCGCGCTCGGAAGCAACGTTACAAACTTAGCATGTTCGAAAAGCTTAACAAAATCCTCATTTTGATTGTTGTCGTTATTGCGATCTTCTTTGTCGTCTCCTCCTTGTCATTCTCAGGCCGACTAGCCGAAGGTTAGTCGTCGAGATTTTTCAGCCGTCCGAAGAACTCACTGGCTGCTAGATTATGCCGCGAAATCATGGCAATCAAGATGGTGGCTACTTGATGGCTGGCTAGCGTTGTTATACCTCTTTGGTTTCTCCGCGATAGCGTATCTCTGGAGGCCATCCGACAACAACAGAAGATAGGTCCCTTCCACTTTGTAAATCGATGTCGGTCGTGCTTACTTTGCCCTTTACATTAGCTATGTCCGACGAAATTGCCCAAGATGAAGAGGACGCAGAGGATTATGACCTCGAAGCCTTGGAGAGTCGAACGCGGGCACGAGAGGACGATGATGACGATAATGCCACTCTCGTTGGCGATCGCCGCGGTGGTCCCGCACCACTACACGATGATCAAGTCGTTTTCGAGATTGGGGATGAAGACGCCGGTAGTGATGATGAGGACGACTCGAAAAAAGGACGCATAAAGCTGCAGTCCAGTGAGAACCTCCCTGGCGAGGTTGGTGAACGACAAGGCCTGATGGGTAACGGAAGTCAGAGAGACCGTAGTGATTGAGCACCTTGCTTGGACCATTCTTTGTTACACAATAGATAGCTGCTATATTGTTTGGATTGGAAAATACGTTACAATGTAAGAAATTATTGCTGTTTGCAAAATAGTTGGCGCGGGCGCTTTTTCGACAACTTTTTTCGCAACCATATATGACATCTTCGGTGACCCATATCTTCACATTGACAAATCGGAGGGACTTGATTCAAGCGTACAAACTGCTAGAAATCCTTTCAGCTAGGGCGCCCCGTTATTTCCAGGGACCAAAAAAGATTTTCCCGGAACCTGACCCCGCTCGTCACCCTCCACGTCGCACGGCATCATGCCCTCAAGCAGTTGACCATCCTCCAAGCTTCATATCCATCCATTGGAGCAGAAATTGCGTCCGTACTTGAAGACCGCCTCTTCCGAGACGTCCGGTGACCAAAAGGCAACTCAACAAAATGTCAATGTACCCGAAAAGAAACCCTGGGGCGCCCTAGAGTGAGAAGCAATGAAAAATATTTGTCTGTAGCAGAAGGTGATCCGATCCCATGTTCGTGAGTTATGCGTCACGGAAGGTGTCAGATGGAATGCGTATTTTGTCGTGAAAAAAGCGCCGGCGCCATCTATTTTGCAAACCGCTATAAACTCTTGACCCATCCTTTCTTTCACTTTCAGATTCATGGAAAAGAAATCCGACACGCCAGCTGAACCTCTCAAAAGAGCTAACCTACGACTCAATTTTCCTCCATCCTATGTGTTGGTTGGTGTGTACAGGCTTTGCACGGACAAAGCTCTCTACAAACCAGCTTGGGACAAATGTAAACACGCTGCTCGACGCGGGGCGATTGTCGCACTAATCTGGGTTCGGGCTTGTTTCTTTCCCTCAAATGGGTGGCTTCTAATGATGCATGTAGGCTGTATTGACTTACAGAGTTCAACGCAAATTCATCCAAATCTTCTTGGCCAAGTCCGTGACTCCACTTATGCTCGCGTTCAATCATTCACATCCTCTCTGAAGCTCGCCTACAGTCGCTGGCCTGTCGGACGATACTATATTCGGCTTACCAGTGCCATTCAGTGTCTATTCGTGTGCGTTTTTGTTGCCTATTCACCTAACCCTGCCGTTTTCATTCCGAGAACCCATGTAGATGCTGCAATGGTGTTCCTTGGGGAGCAAATCACTATGATACTCCAATTCTTCATGTCTCGAAATATGCGCATCGCACGCGACCGCGCTTGGGCTCAGACCGTCGAATCGCGTGGCAAGGGACCCGAATTCTGGCAGCCCTACGTCGAAGAATGGAGTGTCCCCCCACAAGTCACGGTTGACACACTCTTTCAAAAGTTCACCAAGAAGTATCTCAGTGGACCTATCGGCGTTTTCTTTGTCAAGAAGGGTGTGTGTAACTTCTCGTTCCGTCAGAGTGCATGCTAATATTCATGGCTGGCTAGTGCTTTTACTGCCTTTTGACCTCTACCCTTTCATCGGAATCGTTGCTTCCGCGTGGCTGAAAGCGCTTGGGACTGCACATATTCTGCACCGCCGAGTGAGTTGGGTACCCGTTTCTCCCGATATGGCTCTGACGATGAGGCTAGTACTTTGAATCGAAGAAGATGGATGAACGGCAAGTTGCCGTATTCATGCAAGAGAGGAAGTGGGACTATCGCTGTAAGATCCCTGGCATTGAATCATAGCGACATCGTACTGACAAGACATCATCAGTGTTCGGTTTCACCGCCGCCTTGCTTGAAGGTCTTCCTATCATTGGCCTCGTCTTCCAAGTTTCCAATCGCGTAGGAGCAGCCATGTGGGCACACGGTGAGTCACTGCAATCCTTGCATTGGATACACCATAGCCAATCTGAAATATCCCCCAGATCTCGAGAAACGACAGCATCATGTTAAGGAAGAGTTAATGAAGGGAACATGGGTTGGGCCGAGTGCTAGACCCAAGATCGAGTAAATGACAGGATTCATCCCTATGGACCTAGTAATGCATCATGGATCATCCTATCTACTAAGGGCTGAGTACCTTTTGTGAGTAGGTAAAGACGATGACACAGGAGTGTGGCAAACTGTAGAGGGCGTTGAGCACCCTTCTTCGAGTTCGTCGAAAGAAACCGAGCATTCAACCGTCCGTTCCACGTTGATTCGCAGCTGAGAAGACCATTATCAATTCCAGATGCGCAACTTGGATTATAGTGGCACGACTGACCGCCACCGAATTTCTGGTTGGCCGCTGACCTCCGCAGTTGGAGGGACGTACGTGTACGCTTTTCCGGTTTGTCGAGCCAACTGAACGAAGATCATCCACGAAGTCTGGTGGAGTCGAATCCTCGTCACATTGGGGGCCGCGTTTCAAAGCGTTTCTTGTGTTCAACCTGCAAGTGATATTGATGTTGGCTTGGTGTCCATCGAATTAAGTGTTGGCACTCACGTTGCTAGGAGTGAATTTGCGTAGACTGTAGGAACCGTTTGGGTCACGTCGATTTCTGGGGCATTCTGATTGCGAGGAGTCTACTTACGCTTGCTGATGAAGAAGTGAATTCCCATGAAGACGAGGTTCCGTGGCATCGTCAACCACTGCTAGGAGTTAGGCACCGAACAAAGTCATAATGTAGAGGAATGCGACGTACGCAAATCATTGACATGATTGTCGCCGTGCTAGACAGAAGGTTCAGTGACTGTGCAAGCATAAAAGCCAAGAGGAGTCACCATGTCAATGAACCGTTCTTGAACGCGTACAACAGTAGCGAGTCAATAATACGATTCATCCTACCAAAGTCACTGATCATTTGGAATAACTTCAACATCTGAGTGGCTTGTACGTACGACTTTGTCTGCGTGCGATTTCTGAGGAGGAAATAGCAAAGGCAGGCAGTGATCAAGACGTCCAAGATGGAGGAAAGTGCGAGACCGGATGTGAACGACCACTAGTATGTCCGATCGGTTGCAACCATTCAATTTCGTGTTGAAAAATTCCTTCTCGAAACTCACCCTGTATTGGCGATTGAACTGGCGGATACTTCCTAGTGTTAACCTGGCTCCCAAACCAGAGGTCAGCATGAAGGGATGTTCGAAGAGAGCGGGCGGCGCACATTTTGGTGGTTGTGACTACCGGTATACCCTTTGTTAGAGGAAAGTAAACCACTGGCGAGTAATAAGGGACGCACGACAAGCAAATCCTGATTGAGACAAAGGAGTTATCGGAATCCGTCAGCGAGGTGGTCAGTTGTTCAGAAAATGGTGTAACTAACCTAGTCGCAACGCGGCAAGAATGGCCTACCAGTGGCCGGGGGAGCGAATCAGCGACCATACTCTAAGGATCCAGATAGTAGGACGGTTACCATTGGGACAGCGATCCACCACTTTCTCCCACTCACTGCGCAGATATTTGGATGAGTGGGAGTGGGAAGTTAACACTATCGGCCAGAGCAAGGGATGACGCACACTTGAACAGCCGATGGACAAAGAAGCTTCGGAGGATGTCAATAATCAGGCTCCGCAGGAGCGAAGGATCCGTACCAGTGGACGAGGAAGGTCAGAACTGCCTATACGGGCGGTCGCGTGAGTGAATACTCATGAGGGATGTAAAAGCACTTGCCGTGGACGCGATTGATAGCTTGATGATTGATTGTGAGTCTTGAGACATTGAGGGAGGGATGTACTTACAGCGAGGCTCCTGAGGAAATGACCAGCAGTCACATCAGAGACTTGACCCATCAAATTCGAAAGCCTGGGGTTACGCACCACGGGATGCGATCGATATTAGAGTAGTCCCCGAAGTTAAGAATCAGATAGTGCCACTGGCACGCAGAGACACAGAAGAGATGGAAGAGGTCGAGGAACCTAGGTCGTCTGAATGAGCACGCCTCGCTGCTAGTGAGTAATGACAGGCGAAGACTCACCAAACCTATCAATGAACGATCAATCTAACCGCCCGTCGTATAGAGATGATGACTCACAAGGAGTCTAATCCTTGGGGGATCACCTGGATAGCAGTTAAAATAAATAAAGCATTGAACCGTCACGACTCCTGAAAGGCTAGCACGGCGAACAAATCAGCATCAGCTTGGACGTGTCACGTATTCCCGCACGAGAACGACGGCACTCACATTGCCGCTACAATGCACCCCACCAAAAGTGCACCGAAAGTGCGCGCGACGTCCAACGGCATTCCCTCTCAATTTTGTGTTAACGAGCGTGAAGAATATAGTGGGAAGAAGAGTGAACGAAAAAAAGAGAAGAAGCCCAAAAGCATAGACCCCGCGGTGCTTCGATGTTATGTAGGAATTTGTGTGTATTGCGAGAGAGGGTCGCGTATGGGTGAAGCTAACCATTGGGGGTTGACGAAGTGATCGGTGAATCGAAGGTCGAGGCAGGGCCGATGCTAAATGATTCACCGTCTACACCGACGTGAGCGGGTTTGYTGTGACGCCGAAGCTCGAAACCTCTTGGAAGTGTGCACAAGTGRRAGTAGATGAAAGCAATGGATAATTGCTACWGTCTGTTACATTGAAAAGATCGACCTTAGCTCTTCAAATTTGAAATACTTCCTCAAATTCTCTCCACGTATATCGTGAACCTAGAAGGANCGTTTGGTACTTTCAATAGCACTAYGGAGCAGACCAACGYACCTCTTGGTCCAAGTGATTGAACAGCACGTCTCTGAAACCATCCAAGCAAGCTCGCATCTCGGTTGGGGAGTACGATGATGGGTCTCGACGATACTTGTCTACTAGTTTGGACAAGTCATCCAAGCCTTCGAGGGATTGTCAAGCGGGTGTSAATGTGACTTSAAGGAGAAAGATTCGTTACATACCATCATGAATTCCTCGGTGAGAGTTACAATGAGCGCCATCAGGGGTGTCGGCGAATTCTGGCATTCGCTTCGCTAGGACAGGGAAGACGAAGCGCTCTTCGATGGTGTGATGACCAGTGAGATCTGGTGAGAACCATGTTAGTAGGTGCGTACGGCGGTACCGTTCTTACGAGTTATAAGGTCCCTTGCAGAGCTGAGATACTGTGGAAGTGACCATCCATACTTGTTGAAAGAACCATCTGCAAGCTGCGGGCTGGTCAGCACGTTCACCCAACARACGGATCCGGGNANNANTNTGAGNCAYACCTCATAGAGTCGATTGACTGGTAAATCAAGTCTCGTAAGTCRCAATGGTATGATCAAGGNNTATTGAAGCGTCACAACATACATTCTTCCTTGAACCAATTATGGAAMCCAGTCATTCTCTCGCTAAACTAAAGGACTGTCAACCGATGCATGATTCYGGGTCARNCCAARCKTACCCTATTCCACTTCCTCTCYTCCTGAGGCGATAGTTTCGGCAAGTCCGRACTGCCTTCGCCTGTACTTTGMCACGAGGYGTTCATATTTCGAGTTGGAAAGGGCNNGNTNGNNTTGAAGCGGAAAGCTGGTGTCAATCTGCAAGCGAGATGGCTGGYGTTAAAGTGCAARTGRAATCCGAGGGAWCGTCCGAGTCGTGYARCTCGMAAGATCATACATTCGTGAGCGTGTNNNNCCAGCAGCTTAAGTACCGCGTTGTTTGAAGATGAGGAATCCGCCAAGCAAGCGRCGTAATCTGAAATGACATCGACGCTGCGCTCGGCTCGCCTAAAAAGTACATAAGGGTGATCTTGGCTGCTCCTTGGCTCCTTGGCCTCTTCCAACTCTAAATTCACATTTACTTCCGTCTKCATCTATCCATGGTCGCTCGCTGTCCATCGGACAATACCAATGTCGTCGACCAGTCTCATTTTTGGGGACCTGACGGCGTKCATTGGGACCAACACAGAATCGGATGGGCAATTGCCGGAGCCTGCACAGTTGTGGTRYGCTGCGSWTTTACTGTCAARTCCTNNTTGTCGTNCNNGACTTACTGATRAAATTCCAAGACCTTTGTCATTTCCTCAATTTCTGTACTYAAACACTGTAGGTTAGTTGGTTTGTGTACTTCCMCGGTYKCTGYGATGTCTAATGCTCTTGACAACYCAGAAATTACACAAATCCTACCCAGCAGCGACAAATGTCMGTGTTCGCACTCCTTTCCCCCTGCCAACCAACCCTGATGCRYCGTAAACAGTCTACGGATYCTTTACATGCCCCCAGTCTATGCTTTAATATCATTCTTGTCATACCGATTTTTCAGAGATTACACATACTATTCTCTTATCGAAGTGGGTAAGYAAATGGCCACTACCTTGCCTTGTTTATGTATTGAAAYRCCTYMCAGTTTATGAGGTTCGTACCGCCAGTACTGGTTCRGAGGGTGTCCTAACATCCCGCCCACCTAGGCAATCACTTTGAGCGCATTTCTGTGAGTCGGCCCGAGTTGATCGCGCTCAGTATTAACTCAGTGGAGATGAACGTAGACTCCTCTTRATTGATTATGTTGCAGAGTCTGCGACCGGCCATAATGTGGACAAYGCGATCGCTCGTAAAGAAAAGAGCAAGCTTCTGTTTCCGGTGAGCTTTTCCATGAAYTGCGGTCATCTTAGGCTCAACGTAGYACCCTAGTTYTGTTGTTGGAGATATCGCCCGACTAAGGTACGGYCACTGCGYTAAAACTTRCCTATGCATCGTTGTCTGANNNCNCGTCCATTTTGCTTAGGCTTACTTCATGTACACGTTGAAGGTGTGTATAAGYTTATTTCTTGTAACCTCCGCTGTAACCCCAATGGTTCTCAGTGGTCCGTCCTGCAATACGTCATCGTCCGTCCCGGTCAGTGCTTCACGCAGCCGTTCTTGCATGAGGCTTATACACTTCCCCTTAGCTGTTTCAATTGTCGGCATCATCTGTCAAGCTCTTGGAGTGCTCTGCGAGTCTGAAGGGTTCGACGCACAYTACGCCAATGTCTAYCTCGAGTCCATTGATTTCGTYAGCATCAGGTGGATTYYTYCGCTTTGCRTCATCGGCCTACGGCGTTGACCRTTCSTTTAGTGTTGCTTTGTACGGCCTCCTTCTCTTCTATAACCTCACGAAGGAAGAACTTGCTGGACGACGACCGCTTGCCAAGTTCTTGTCGATAAAAYTGATAGTGATGTTCACCTTCTATCAGTCCTTTATCGTAAGCCTCGTATATGTTCTACAAGGATGCGTCTGACGAGGTATATTCCGTAGTTCACCGCGTTGGAGGGAAGAGTGATAAAAGGTCGGTTCTCGAAGTGCTTTTCATAGAAGTGTACATCATCTGACAAAATGTTTAAACTGAAGCTACGGAGTACTGGTCTCAAACGAACATCGCCAACGGCTTAAACGCTCTCGCTATTTGCATCGAAGTAAGGACGCCTCGCCTCGCAATGTCAAAGCATGCTGAATGTCTCCTTAGATGATCCTATTTTCTATCCTTATGTTATGGGCGTACACACCCAATGAATACACAAGAAAAGTCGGCCAACCGCCAACGAAGATTGGACGACCCCTTCTGGATAGGTATGTCTGCAAACTCCTTCTGCTTGTGCGGTTCAACTGACTGYCAATGAATATAGTATCAATTACTGTGAGAACTACCTTATCMTAACCATACCATTRGTATTGACCACTTTCACACTTTAGCCGATTTCGTACGGGAAATCATCG
This sequence comes from Pleurotus djamor, assembly GCA_029747585.1. NCBI lineage: Eukaryota > Fungi > Basidiomycota > Agaricomycetes > Agaricales > Pleurotaceae > Pleurotus > Pleurotus djamor. The sequence continues at coordinate 106,773 of JAPEVF010000086.1, read as the reverse complement.
GTTCCCTCARATTCTTCATYGCCTACGCTCGGGGAAAACCAACGGCCCATGGACAYGGRCACCTCTCCACTGAGGAGGGAGAGAGGCATGGTCTGATYGACTTCGGAACTGCATTCGGAGTGGAAAACAAAAATCAACCTGCTCGTACGCGTAGGATGAGCACTGGGAGGGATGGTGATTATGGCTATAACCCGTAGCCAGGCGTGCTGAGACAGAGTGATTAGYAACGRACAACNNTCTACGATATGACCATATGAATATACGATGTCCACATACACATTGGATTGGCATGCGCACGTCCTTGGAC
>JAPEVF010000086.1:94816-106461 GCA_029747585.1 Pleurotus djamor | reverse complement strand
TACGTCCGYNNANTNAGCACTCGAYACSAAGTCARTTAAAGGGGTTGCGAGGGTCAGAAGAGGGGTTTAGCGCCCATYSCAGGTAACTTGGCGCTTTGTGGSCCAAGTTGTGGCGYATGTCGACGACCTATGTCTTCTCCATCTCCAGAGGCCACTTCCCAGTCATTTCATAACCTGTCTCAKTCGTCATTCCCTTCTTCCTCCGACTTTGCTGAAAGCGACGATGCCGAMGCTGAAGATGCYGAATACAAAGATTACGAGACGCGTATGGCCGAGTTGATGAGTGAAGACGGTGACGACCCTCGACACAGTGATGARGACAGTGCTGACGAGGATGGGTTTGTGTACACTGGTGCCGACGCCGACGTGCCAACAAGCTACTCAGATCAACTGCGAGCTGTCTTGGGACCAGAACACGAATCCGAGGATGAAGGAAGYGACTGGGAACAAGTTAGGGCTTCGTTATTGGCCCGTTCCGARCCAGCAGAGCMATTRGAKGCATTGGCGYCGCAGGTACGMTGRTTGAATGTYTTWTYTTGTAGTYGATRTAGCTGCTGACGACGGTCTACAGCGWGAAGCATCTTCTGATGCAACTCCRTCAATATCGTCGGTCGGGCTGCCCGCAACTCCTCCAAGAATAGGGACACCTAGCCAGCTACTTCCTCACCTATCAAGGCCATACTTACATCCTTCTGTCTCACGTYTGCGCTCTTACACACCCCAGTCTCCGCGTAATCAGTCCCCCGGCCCCGTTTCTGGTCTCTCRCCTTCACCTTCACATTTTTCTGCTTTGTCGCGAACTTCTTCGTCATCCAACCTTCATTCTCAATCATCTACGGATCCCAATGGCAGCCAAGCAAAATCAGATGAGCGAGAAGTCTTTAGGTGGACTCAGCTGCARAATATAACTGCGCACCTRTACCCWCCRGCTTCTCAYAAGGCGTCYTCAGTTATGGGAGGATTTCCRCTTGGTTCGCCCACYACATTAGCRGCCAATGGRTTTATATGCATCGGAACGGACGAGGGTCGCGTGTGTGTTTACGACTTTCAGCARAACCTCAGGTGCATWTGCGGTGACGACGCTTCGTGTATGTTCATCTAGCCTCCAATATGTGTTCTCTAACCAAGAGACTAGTAAAGGCCATAGGACCCGTCACAGCGCTAGCACTRTCTCATGACCATACATATGTWGCATCCGGGCATGCCACTGGTTACCTCCAACTRTAYGATTTGAAGAATCCCCGTGTTCCTGCWCGCGTCGTTCCACCAACCAACATGAAAGCAATCATGTCAGGACGGCAGGAGGGACATCTGAARGGCTCTCGAATCGTTTCGGTRGCGTTCATCGGCGGAAGGCATACTGCTATCGTTTCAGCGGATGAACATGGTCTCGCGTTCTTTCACAGTCTGGGGAAGGTCTTGTTTGTGGAAGCGCCAGATATCTTGCGTATCCTCGGGACATACCCTATCGAAGAAGCTGAGAAATCCCGTGCTAATCTTGCYTTACAACGACGTCGATCTCGGTTTACGGTTCTTGCCATGTCACCTCTGCCGCTGGGCACCGTGCCCCATCCAACCGATTCCTACAACATCATCGCCCTGCTTACCCCGAAGAAACTTGTTGTAGTCAGCCTTAAGCCGAATCCTAAGACTTGGTTCAAGTGTCCTCGTCCGGAGCCCCGGACTGGTTCGCGACGAAGAGGTGCCATGTCTTGGTACCCCAGCGTTATCCCTGGAACCGCAGAATCKTCAGAAAAGGCTCTGAGCTCGAGTTTTGAYATYGGTACTATCCCGGTGCTCGCATATTCATGGGCGGACACGTTGTACCTTATCCGTATATTTGAAGTGAAGGTCAAGCAAGAGATYCGGAATCCTCGTACTGGGAAGGCAAAGGAGATTGAGACGGGTAATATCACACAYGARRCAGCTGGRAAGTGGGTTGCCAATGCCGAAATTCTAGCGTTGCARTGGCTGAACGTCAAGGTCAGATGGAACGCATGNTTTGGTATCTGGACAWGAATTGACTGACCCTATACCGTCAGCAAATTATCATTGTAACTGAAACYACGCTTGAAGTACTCGATGTCGGATCGATGAAGCCTGTGGAACACGTCCGATACGACAGTCTYTCTTTGGTTTCACCTTCGCTTGGTTTGACTTCCCAGGGYATGGTACCCTAYTCAGAGTCGGCTCGGGACATTGGCCATAGTGTTCGAGTGTACAAAGGAAAGGTGTTTCTACTGGTAAGTGTGCATACTATGCTGTATTCTTGTCCATTGACGGCGGGCAGGGCAGAGAAACTATCCAAGTCGGCACTCTACTGACTTGGGCAGATCGCCTGTTAAATTACGTYGACCAAGGYGACTTCCTTCGTGCTATCGACCTGGCAAGAATGTATTACACCGGCGAAGCCCAAGGGAATCAGAACGGCCTCCCGGAYGACGCCGAGGGCCGCAAGGAAGTCACCAAGCGACGGATTCAGGACTTGATAGCAGCKTCAGCTCAGTACGCGTTCTCGGAGGAACGTATGACTGATGGAACACACGACGCTCCTGATGGTCGTGGAGTCGATCGCACATCCTTGTTTGAAGGGCTAGTCTCTACGTCTGCGCGTGCAAGCATCGCCATCGATGATTTCGACTTTTTCTTCGAGGACCTCTTCCAATATTACGATGACGCTGGTATTGCGCGCATATTTCTCGTGCAATTGGAGCCATTCGTTCTGGAGAATGATATTCGATATGTCCCGCCGCGCATTACACAACGACTCGTCGCTTTACATGACGAAGACGGCCGGCCAGATCTGGTGGAGCGTATCATATGGCACATTGATCCTGCTTGCCTGGACATCAACCAGGCTATTCACCTTTGTCAGACCTATCAACTGTATGACGCCCTCATCTATGTTTACGCCAGCGCCCTGCACGACTACATCGCTCCTATCGTYGAACTCCTCAGCATCATACGGAACGTTCAAAGGTTACGTCAATTTGGGGATGAKGGTRTAGACTCGAAGCTTYTCGATGACATCGACGCTAYYGTCACTAATGCATACAAAATCTACGGATACATAAGCCACTTACTCGCGGGGCTCGAGTATCCAGGGGAAGGTGCTTTGGATCTTGACGATGCTGTACAAGCGAAGAAGGCTATATACAACTTTCTCTTTTCTGGAMGATCGCTTACGTGGCCTCCTGGTGATGGAGCTCTTGTCCTTACATCCGTTGAGGAGGGAGGGGTAGAACTGACGTATCCGTACGTCGGAGCGTTGCTTCAGTTTGATGCGGAAGCTTTCCTCCACTCCCTCGATATCGCATTTGAGGACGGATATCTAAACGATGAGTCGCAAGGGATTAGCCGCCTCCTCATTGTCAAGATCCTACTGGAGCTAGTGCAATCGCGAGACTTGTCCCAGAGTGATATCACCTTCGTCAATATATTCATCGCACGCAACGTCCCCAAATACCCACAATTCCTCCACCTCCCACCCAGCGTTCTTCACAACATCTTGATTGCTCTCGCTGAAGATGCGGATNCTNGARTCWCGYGAGGATMGACAATTGGCMGCGGAGTACTTGCTCTCYGTTTACACTCCAAATGACACTGAACACATCACCGATCTTTTCCGCTCAGCTGGATTCTTCCGAATACTTCGAACGTGGTACCGACAGGAACRCGAGTGGATCCCTTGGTTGGGGARTRTCCTTGAYGATCCAGAGCTTCCTTCGAGCGATGTATTTGCTGGRGTTGAAGAAGTCATTACGCTCGTYAGTCGRACCAACAARAACRTCATCCCTCCMAACATCGTTGAAGCCGTCGCYGAAGCTTTGCCSCGTTTGCTACAMTGCGATATCGCACAGACMGTCCGTTTCTTACAGAGYCGCCTGCCCCAGYTACACGAAGAAGCTCTCAGGCRGCTTGAAGCGGCSGGTGACCAAGAGCGTTATGAATATTTATCCCATCTAYTAGGACCTCCACARAACGACGARAGTCGCAGTTCTGTYCCGGCATGGGTTCCTGGCGCAGAWTCCGAACCTCCTCTCGCCCTCGYACAGCAGTACTTCRCRTTACACTGCAAATATCATCCCGAAAATATCATCAATGTCTTGCAATACCTCCCTTCCCGGCTACTAAACTGGGATCWGGTCGTMCAAGCATGTGAAACCAATGGYGCRTATTCTGCTTCCGTTTGGGCSCTGAATCATTGTGGGGACCCTCAAAAGGCCCTGGTGAAAGCGGAATCATACGAAGGACTGGTCATGATCGAAGTACTGAAATCACTCGCTGCSCTCGGTCCGMATTCATCKCCAGGTGAATTCAACTTGGATCAACMACTGCAWATGCTTCARTCGATCGCYCGCACTGCGGTCGACATCTGCCTYACACAATCAAATAGTTCTTCTACRACCGARGTTCCCCTCGAAGACATTTGGTTTCAAGTYCTCAGYAGTCAAATCAACTGTGTCCAACGAGTATCCGGTCTYCATACMTCACTCGGCCCAAAYACSAACSARGYTMAACCTAACGTGAAAGYMGAGGAAACMTGGAAGGTTTTRACATCACTYCGAGGGATCGTGCARGAGACCTTTRGTTCGTTGGTTTCCGTCACTTCCACTCGTGCCGTGTCTTTCCCCCGTCTCTTCAAACGGCTTGTYAATTCTGCGTCTCGCACGGAATCGTCTTCTGGAGCGCACTACGATGAATTCCGGTCGATCCTCACAGGGATGTTRGAGTCATATCGTTCGGACGGCGACATACTCTCGATAAGCAAGCATCTMGTTGATCGGGACCTGTTTGAGACCATTGCTGAGGCCACGAAGGAGAGGGCTCGGGGTATRACAGTGCCCGGGAATCAATGTGCTGTTTGCCATGAAGCACTTCTGATACGAAGTTCGCCGGGACAGRCACTGAAACCAGTGCATATACGTATCGGATTAGGATCCATATACCATAGTGATTGTGTACCCCAAAATTAATTATTCGGCCATACTTACTTGTCTACTCTATACCGCCACCATTGATATCCCTTRGAAATAGCCATATAATGCRAATCTACCCTCAAGGATCTGGATACGAGTTATTAACTTGAAACCTAGAAAGGAGGAGCCATGAACGAGACTTACCCTCGGAAAGGGGTGCGAGTACGAGCTCATGGAGAGCTTGGTAGGACTCGCTTTTGTCCAGCTTAGCACCCAAGGACTGRGCATCTGCCCCGAAAGCCTCGACGTCCAGAATCATCTGCTGGCGTATTCTGACYTCGTCTTTGCCATCRTCGTCCTTATTGCTSGAGGAGCTACCAAACAGTGAGTAACTAACTTTCTTTCCCTTCTTCAAGCGACGAAGTGATTCCTCTGTTTTGCGCATGGCAGTCARATAGTATGTGTACCTGAACGTATTTCAGTAACGCCAGACAAAGGAAGATGCGATAGTCACCTCTGGGCCACTGTCTCAAACACCTCCATCACATAGGGCTCAAGATAATCCTGCCTGAGTGCGGCACCAGGWCCATCGTTTGAGTTKATACAGAAAAAGACTTTCAACGGCCGGAGGATTGAGGGAATGAAATGACTRGGTTCGGTYGGCATACGCTTATTCGACATAGCTCTGAATTGCGAGGGTATAGAACGAGCAGGTAGCAGAGCTTCGCAACACCGCTTGCTKAGTATGTTTACAACATGTGTTGACATGTCRGGAACAARGGATATRACKGCTGAGAGAGCTTGTTGRAGGGCATCTAAGGAYGAGATATSAGCCAANAAAAYCARGATTTTGRGGAAGCAACGACCTTCGGCGTTCAAAGTGTTTCCTTCCGTTGGTGCTTCGGGGAGAATGATGCTAATCTCTTGTCGCCACAACGTAAGAATATGTGATYTCAGGGATYTTATGTCCGCAATGACGATAGCGCACTGGCGAAGGGTGGCATCATCAGCCGCCAGAGCATCGGGCGTTGRTGCGTCRATTCGATCAGGCGCAGCAGCATTGCCTGTCTGTTGGGTTGGCCCGACAGTAATCGACTGGTCCAGCCATGTCTTAAACCTGCTTATAACCTGAAACACAATGACCATTGAACCGAAAGGAAACCCGCGTAAAACGCACCTGAAGTGTCAACTTCCAAAATCTCGAACTGAGCTCGGGGATATATATTTCCGAACTCCAGCAGCTTGAAATTGTTGTCCAAACGGCAGCCGCTTGRGACGTGACAAAAGGCGCATTGGCTAGCTGACACTGTCAGTTTAAATACCACATGCTAGCGACGATTCACTTACCCGTATTGGAGGAGCGCTCGATACGCGTCGTAGAGAGAGCAGCCTCCAACTTCCCAATCATATCCTTCCAACGCATCTGAAAATACACAGGGAGTTGCCAACGTTGATGAAATGCACTATAGACTGGGTGAGTGCGCATGAGCTCGACTGCGTGCAGGGAAGGCGCGAGTAGTTCCAAGGATCGCAGGAAAATTTGAGTGGTCTCATAGTGCTACGTTGTTCAACGTCCGTGAGCACGTCTTCGACGGACCAAAACAAGACTCCCACCTTCTTGAACTCGTTTGGTTTTCCCGCTGCAAACACAACACCCCCGAGCTCACTCATAATCGCGTTGCCTACCTCTGCCCATACCACATTCGCGAAGATGCTGAATCCCTTGACCTGCTCATCCGAAGGAGACGGGGATAGAGGTGATGGTGACGAGATGAGGAGAGGATTCGCCTTGCCTTCGCTTTTGACAGACGCACGCTCGGCTATCTCCATTATCCTATTAAGATCTCGTTCTACAAAACGGAGGATTTGGTTGTACAGTCTAGCCAGAGGGTCATCTTGATCATCGAGTAAGTGAGCATGGTTGAGTGGTGCTTGACCGATGAATGCGGGCAACGGTCTGGGCGAGAGCGCAGAGGGAGTTTTGGGGAGGGCGCTACTTAGATGGCTTGCTTGGAAGGGTGTGTGGGGAAGGAGGGGCGAAGGAGGGGCAGCAAGTGCTCCAGGATATATCGTCTGTATGAAAAGCAGTCATGAGAGTCGGTGCGTATCAAGGCAATCATGCCTACCTTGCGGACGAATTCACGGACGACATGCTTCCGCAATACTTCTTCCGCATCTTGCCAAAGACCCAGCATATCATACGCGCGTAGGCATTCAGAGAGATCCACGAGGGGCTTGCGCTTGTCTATCTCAGAAAAGGTAGTACCATGACCTTCCACGAGGATGGACACGGTGTTTGCAAAGAAGTGGTCCAAGTCCGCTGATAGGGTAGACTGAATGCGATCTATCCTCTTGTGGAACGGTCAAAGATGTCAAACATAAGCGTATGTGGAACCAAACATACCCACTGAATCCCTTCGACAAATGCGCACTTTTCTGCGCGTGCTTTCGAAGTATGATACAAGAGTTGAATGTATTCCGAAGCTACGCGTCCCAGATGCTTAGCTCGAGCACCTTGAATTCTGGCCACGATCATGAGCGTTACAAGGCGTTTCGGAGGAGCCAGCTGGGACCTTCTTTACCTGTCATCGTTGCTGCCTTCTTGCGCAGAAAACGAGGGACCCATTACAGCAGGTTCATCATCATCGGAGGATTGGGATATGAGAAGGAGGGATTCAAGACGCGTGACAGATTCAGATATCTTGAGTAGAAGCTGGAGCAAGGCCTAAATTGAGACTTTGCATAAGTTCATCGCGCCAAATAATAAGGCGTGGCTACACAGCGAACCTTCTCTTCCCGTAGAGTCGCTCTCTTCTTCATATTCGTCTGCATCGCGTCCTGAATAGCACCTAATTCACGTTTGGATTCCTAATTCAATCAATCTGTCAGGACAACGCCAAATGATTTGCTATTCCTCATACAATGATATGGTCCTTCAGGCTGCCCAAGGGTTGCCTCAGTTTGGTCAACCTCGTCCCTTCGTCTTTCAGGTCTGTGCTGAGGCTGATGAACGCTTCATAGTCGTCATTGATCAATTTGACGAGTTCTTCCTTCAATGAAGCTAAGTAATCGCGAAGTTCTGAGCGCAAGTCAGGCAGCGACGTATATGCGCGTGAAAGCAGGAATTCCTCGACATTGAATTCGTCTGCTGAAAGATATGGGTTGTCGTGTGCTAGTGGTACGAAAGCGGGAAGGTCGTGGGCTGCTGTCGAGTCCGCCGATTCTCTAGAAGCAAGCTCGTCTGCAAGCCTCCCGAGTTGAAATGGGTCCCTGACGGACATGGCGACACAGGTCAAGAAAGGTTCCGTTTGCACAGCGCCGAGTCTCCGCAATCTAATCTAATCTCGCCAGGTGGCAACAAAACATGCAGAGGCTAGCATATCCTATAACCTTACGAATACAAAGAGCGAAGTACGCAACGCTGAGAACAACGAGTGGCAAAATACAATACTTAGCACTCGTAATAAGAGGAAGATAAAGACAATACCAAGATAACACCCTTATGAGCATATACAGTAGATCGAAAGAAAAAAAAGTTGAAGGCAGAAAACAAGAAAGAAATCAAAATATGTGGGTGGCTACCCGGTGGTTGATATCGTCCTCCTGTCCCGATCGCGACTCTTGACTCCAGGTCCGAACCTCTCTTGGAAACTAATCAACTCTTCCATGAGTTGTTCCATCATCGTCATCGTAGAAGCAGCCGAAGCAGCCGCATCATCTCCTGGAAACCCCGAGGCAGATCCGTATTCGTGATTGGTGGCTTGTGCGGTAGATGTCGAGCCATTGGGTTGCTGGGATGGAATGGGCAGCTCTTTGAAAGCTTTTTCTAATGCTTCTCTTCGCCTTCCCCGATCCATGGCGTTTGCTTGTTCTCGGCCCACCCAGTCCATCAAGGCTCGGACACGTTTGTTCATGTCACCCACGCTCATGCGCTTGCTGGGCCACTTCACTCTGACACCCCTCTCGACTGTCCGTTCCATGCTTTCTCTGCCATTCGGTGCACTTGCGCGAACCTCCAGAGGTTGCGGCGTCTCGGTGGGTAGCATTTGATCGAGGTGAGAAAGGTAGTCCGGAAGGTTCCATGAAGTGAACAAAGGCTGCTGGGACACGACATACGCATGGGAATTTCTGTAAGCCCTCGCATCTGCGTTGTTGGCACCAGCGCCATTTTGACCACTGGCGTTGCGACGATCATGTCCAGGCATGTGTGAGGACACTGGTGGTCGTTTGGCGTTATTGCCTGGCTTGGCACGAGCGTTGTTCTGCCGCTTTGGGACAGCAGGCATGGCTGTTCCTGATGATGTCAGTCACGTGGTATGGTGTTGTTGACATCTGCGTACCATCTTCTCCGTCAACCGGAGTTTCGTAGACAACCGTCTTGCGACCACCACCGCGTCGTTGACGAGCCTGGCTCTTGGGAGCTGTGGAAGGAGGTGGCGCAACCGGTTTGGAAACCACAGGTGGAGGGGGTGCCTCGTCTTGTACGAGCGCTGTTGCTATCGGTCGATCCGATGTGGTAGACATTGATCGAGTGCGTTTTTTCGGATTTCTGCGTGGTAGATGAACGTATTCAACTGATGTGCAAAGAAAAGGTGGGAAAGGATGGCAACGCACGAGTCATCATCACTGCGTTTTCGTTTCTTGCGACTTGAAGCACCTCCGTCGCCCTCCCCCTCGCCTTCCATCAGTCCATTGGTGTGCCCGTTCGACGTGACGCTCTTAGTATCAAACGCCGCCGCCTCCATGGCTGTGGCCTCCATTATTGCTTTGATGCTTTCGTCAAAATTGGCGTCCCGACTGTTCATGGTATTGCGCCGCTTGGATGGTTGTTTGTATTGATAGGATGGCGAATGAGAGCGGGAAGTCCGTGAGTGGGCAGGTGCGGGATTATGGTGAGACGTGGCGGATGATTGTCGACCTCGCTTGTTCAATTTTCTAAGGGTAGACACATCAATCCAAATTGTCACGATGCGGGAATGGAAAGCGTACTTGAGCAGTTCGGCATGCGAATCAGGTCGACATCTCTCGCAATAGTAGTCATCGTCGTGTAGTTGGTCCTCAGACTCGAACCCCATGCAAGGGCCATGTTGCCAAACCTTGCACTGCTCGCATTGAACCATAAACTCGCCAGCATCGGGATCGTCTTCTGTAGAAGGGAGGGCCGAATGAGTATCGTAGTTCAGCGAAAGCGAAATACGTACCCGTACTTCCACAGACACAACGCGTGATTCCTTGCTCTTCCTCCTCTTCTTCTTCAGGACGCTCTACGGGAGCGTCGTCCACGACCGGCTTGACCACCTTCCGAGCAGGGGTGGCCTCGCTGGGGGTATCTGGAGCACTGGCTTGCTTGTCCTTTTCCTTGGATTTCCGTTTGTTCCTTCCATTCGTGCCCACCGGGTGGGGGGTGGATGAGCCGTTGACTGGGGAGACCCCACTTTTCGTATCTTCGGCAGCATCCTCGAAATCTTCGGTCTTGGAACGCTTTCCCTTGCCAATGTTACTTGTTGAGAGTGTCGGTCGATGAGAAGGGGTTTCTTTGGCACGGGGAGGAGGAAGAGGGATATCAGAGTCTGGGGATTTGGATGAGCTCGCAGATGCAGAGGGTACTGAGCGTCGACCAGATCGACGAGGTTCTCGCGGGGACAACGGGGGGCCCATTGTCGCGGCCTGAGCCATAGTTGGGGGGAGTGAGTATTGGGGGAAGATGAGGGTGAGACAAGAGAGGGATCGGTCCGTGCACCTCTTCTAATCGCCGACAAATATTGGACCCCACGTGCATTCTTTCTGCTCTCCTTCAGTCCACCACCCAACTCTCTCTCTCTCACCACGACCACGACCATCCACGCCGACTCGCGCTCAATCCCGCAAGCATCTCAAAGCTGCAGAAAGCGGCCCCTGGCGTTTCCTTCAAGCTTGCGTTGCGCCGGAGAACCTCAGAAATCGACTGCGTCTCGGCGCGTGTATTCAACGACAAAAGTCCCCTTACGAATTGAATTCCTCAATGGCCTGACAGAGCTTGCTGTTTTGCGCGACGCTCTTCGTCGTCTGATGACATGCCCTGCAATAAATGCATTTCTCCGTTTTGGCTCGGATTTNGNNGNNCATAGGGGCCAACATCCGCGACATGTAAAGGGGCGTCCGCTTTCCGTTTTGCCTAAATGCCTTGAACGGATGTCGTCGAGGCGGATTTCATTCTATCCCTCCCTTTCTACCTCTACATGAACCGCAACAAGGTCCTAGGGTGAGTACTGGTGTTTCTGGCCGTCGTCCAATAGTACYGAAGAGCCCATCCAGACCACTACTCCTTGGAAGTTATGTCAACGCAGTGAGCTCGCCTTACTTCGTTCGATCCCTATTTCCCCAGCTTACATATGCATTTCCTAAGATGCTGTATACCGTCGAGCTAATGATGGTGCACCGTCCGAGTCTGTCTTACYTTKCCAAAGCTCATACCATACCATCAGGCGTGGTTCTACTTTTCCAACTACCGAGATGATCGGCTTCTACTCAAGGTCGCTGTTTCATGTACGTTTAAGCGAAMCGTRCTTCTACGCGAATGCARACTTACRCTTTTACCAGCGGTCTTGTTTATTGGGTTATTATCCGTCGCAGCACATRTAATATGCTTATATCTGGTGCGAGTCGCTCAAACCATCATGTCTTCCTGAGGGCTAACAAACATGCCACCAGTATGCCGTTGTACGTTGGGGTAAGCTCATCAGNNNT
>JAPEVF010000086.1:72633-94811 GCA_029747585.1 Pleurotus djamor | reverse complement strand
CNNTATCGTTCTACCGCGGGCGCTGAACKYAGCATCATAGGAAACGAAGACTACTTGGCCCAACAAAATACTGTATGCACGTCYCTCCTTCAGTCCCAGGAAACGACTAACAYCACCGGCCCCCTTWACAGCTGATCGTKGTATTTATCGTGGTCACYGGTCTGTCTGCCACCGTCGTTCAAAGCTTTATGATCTCCCGCTATTGGGCACTGTACGCTCCCTTTCATTGCCATCAGGCTACCTTGKCCTCATTTACTCCGTATAGTTCATCKAACAAATTCTTCACGGCTTTACTGTCCRTGCTCACGATATTTGCAGTACTATCCTTCCCCTGATYGTCTCAGCCACCACTCACTTCATATCCACTAGTTTATCACCGACATGGCGGTGATGGCTATCACTGCGGTGTACCCAAATTATTCGGACCGCCATAAGGTCATGACATTGGTGRTGTACGGGAGTTTTCCGCCCACCCTCGCAGACACTAACACTCTTTCCAGACTGTGGCTCGCCATCAGTGCAGTTTTAGACACCGCTACTTCGGGTGTTTTGATTTGGACACTCAAAAGTGCRAAACCATCATTTGTACGCACAAAAAAGTCAGTACCATACGTCCTTTCATAATAATTACTCATTCAAGCTTGATTTAGCACGATCAACTCTCTTGTCGCGATTAGTGTGTGGAGTGGGGCACTCACGTCGATCGTCGCAGTGATCACCCTGATTACATACATCGAGGATAAAGAGAGCAACGGTMAGTGCCTATTTTTCGTGCCTTCATAGTGTCCTGCATGAATTATGTTCAACATCTACAGTTAGTATTGCGTTTGCCTCGTGTCTAGGGCCTCTTTATTCCCTGACTATGGTCAGTGCGGTTCGCCAGAAATGTCTCCTGGTTTGTACTCACCCCTTGATTAGCTTTTTAACCTGAACATGCGTAAAGTCATTCGGAAGCGGATTTCCTCCAGCCCCACCTTTCTCGGCGACAGTGATATYTATCACAGTCAGAGATCCCTTGGACCTCGGGTTATTGGTAAGGCGCGACTTGAATTCGTTTCGACGCGCTAATGCTGAACTGTCCTCTAGATTGCGAYGCAACAGACTCGAGTCTGCGAACCCCCACAACGATACATACAGACATTCACCGAACTTTGTCCTTGCAGTCACCTCCAGTTTGCCGCCCTTCTCTGTCACGTTGTCATAGTGAACGCTTGTCCGATGGTTACTTGTACTCTAGCTCTTTGTAAAATATCCTGCAACCGATGCATTCCACTGCCGACGTATTATCTCATCGTAAGACTTGCTGTTTCATCGGCGTCATAGCTCAGCTGGGAGAGCAACAGACTGAAGATCTGGAGGTCCCGTGTTCAATCCACGGTGATGCCATTCTTTTTGCTATTTGAAACCTCAAACAAATAATTGAGACCGCTGCTTGCTTGTTCCCCGTGCTGTTACGGCAAGTCAATCTTTTGACAGATCGCTAGATGTCGACAACAGCAACAACGGAATACGCATCGATCGCCCCCGAGCCAGTGCAATATGCTAGATTAGCCGGACACAATTTACTGCCTGATTCCAAGACACCCGATTACTTGCGTCTCATCCTTACTTCCAAAGTCTACGAGATCGTCAAAGAGACGCCTCTGGTCCTCGCCACGAATCTGAGCAATAAACTAGGCAATCAAATATGGCTTAAACGCGAGGATTTACAGGAGGTATTCAGCTTYAAAATCCGAGGGGCYTATAACTTCATGGCAAGTCTCTCGGAGGAAGAGCGATGGAAGGGTGTCGTGACGTGCAGCGCAGGTTAGTGCACGCGTCCTTCGTGATGCTGGTCGATTGGATGYATTGCTCACAGCTTGCTTGTCGCAGGCAACCATGCCCAAGGTGTTGCATTATCTGGAGCCCGTTTGGGCATCCCATGCACAATCGTCATGCCCAAAGGAACACCCTCCATCAAAGTCCGCAATGTTGATCGGCTTGGTGCGAAAGTCGTGCTGCATGGAGTCGATTTCGACGAGGCAAAAGCCGAGTGTGCTAGGCTTGCGAGTACACATGGATTGACCTTCGTGCCGCCTTATAATGACCCGCTTGTCATTGCTGGACAGGGTACGGTGGGCATGGAAATCCTCAAGCAAACGCCTGAGGCCGATCGTATTGAGGCCATCTTCGCTGCTGTKGGTGGTGGAGGTCTTGTAGGAGGTATTTGCGAGTACGTTAAGCGKATAGGAAATCCAGACATCAAAGTATTCGGTGCGGAGACCGTCGACGGCAATGCCATGGCCAAGAGTCTTGAAGCCGGCCATCGCATCACTCTRCCCGAAGTCGGGCCCTTCTCTGACGGTACCGCAGTCAGGATCGTGGGCGAAGAGCCGTTCCGKATTTGTAAACARCACTTAGAYGGCATCGTCCAAGTCGATAACGATGAACTCTGYGCCGGRATCAAAGATATCTTCGAAGGTGAGTGTGTCTTTMATTTCYCRACTTTTAGSATCRTGYTAAAGYTCAGCCTATCTAGAGACTCGATCAATCACAGAACCTGCTGGTTCCCTCGCGTTAGCCGCACTTAAACGGTACATCCTYGATAAYAAGCTCGTTGGTGCGCAGAAGAAGTTCGTGGCGGTGGTCAGCGGTGCCAACATGAATTTCGATCGACTGCGTTTCGTAGCCGAGCGTGCTCAACTGGGTGARGGCAGAGAAGCCTTGCTCAGYGTGGAGATCCCGGAAAGACCTGGGAGGTGAGTTTGTSCGTTCARNTTTCMCGNNTCGTCGCTAACCGTRTCTTGAAAAGTTTCATCGCCCTMCATTCTATCATCCACCCWAGGGCGGTGACCGAATTCATATAYAGGTACAACGATCCAAGTATAGCACATGTGTTCATATCATTCAACATTGATCCGTTGGCTCGAGCAGCTGAAGTGGATGGAATTCTCTCGGCGCTGGAACGCGATGGGATGAAGGCTTCCGACATTAGTGATAATGAAATGGCTAAAAGCCACGGTCGATACATGATCGGTGGCTGTCAGTCAGTCCCAAACGAAAGACTCTTTAGATTCGGTGCGTGTCYTNGAAATAGCAGTCCTGTGCTCTTGAATTTACCTCCATCCTYGTGGCAGAGTTTCCTGAGAGACCAGGTGCCTTGCGGACTTTCCTGTTRGGTCTGCACAAAGGCTGGAACATCTCGTTGTTCCATTATCGAAATCATGGTGCAGGTCGGTGTCCCGTTTCCAATCGCGTTCCTTCAAGTCGTAACTGATTACCTTTGGAAGACTTGGGTAAGGTTCTGGCGGGCATCCAAGTTCCTCCCGAGGACAACGAGCAGTTCGAAACATTTTTGAAGGAACTCAACTACACATACACCGAAGAAACTCAAAACGAGGTTTTCATTCGATTCCTGAGAGGCTAATGTACATCACAAAGCGTTTGCAATAGTCCCTAGTGATAGTGTCCAAAAGATTATAATAGCATAGCATATATCCGCGTGCAAGCAGATTACGTTTTACGCTTAGAGATAATTAATGAAAAATTCTACACAAGTGATCATGCATCGAGTTATACAACGGCATCCTTTGTGGGTACCCGTAATTTGGGTAGGATCCACTGGAAGGAGTTTCTGAATGAGGATGCTCGTTTGTGTCGYACCAGATGGGGTGTTGACCTGGGTGACGATGGGGATGTTGGGCTAGCGGGAGGGGTGAAATCGCGTGTGGGAGAGGGTGGAGGGGATATGGGAATAGCTGAGAGCTCTATTGCCTTGATGGCATTAATAGCCAGCGCAGTTGTCAATCCACGATTGCCGATCCTGATGGAAGAAGAGCCATATTTGTAAATCCAGCCAATTTCCCATCCGCCATCTTCAAGTTGTAACGGCAGGAGGGCACGAAAGTCGACTTCATCCCGAATGCCGACGAAGTCACAGACGAGGATGCGCATGGCTAAGGCTAGTGCGTCGCCGTCAGCACCCATTCGTTCCTGGACGCGTTCGCGCAGCAATGGCCGCAGTAATAGGTGGAGGGCGGAGTCGGTGGAGGCCTTGAGTAGGCGGCTGATAAAATACAGGAAACATTCAGGTGTGTCGTAGTAGCGAGTACCCTCGAGGTAGGCTCGGTTCAAAAGAACTTCATGCACCCATTCAAGGGTGGTTCGGAGTTGATGTCCGCGTCCGTAGGTGTAGAAGAGGCTAAGGGTGTTGACGCAGACCACAGGATCAAACCGTGGTCGGTTATGGTCAAAATAAGTCTGCAAAGGTTGTCATCAGATTGGATTATTCGGAGGCGAGAATTCGCTCAAGACGCACCTGAATGATGCCGTCGGGGTTCACGAAAGCGAGCATGTCATCCATAACAGAATGAACGATAACTGGACTCGGCTTGATGACTGTCAGGCCAAGGGAGGTGGTATCGAGATCGTAGGGAAACTCCTCTGTGGTCAGTTGTCCTTTTCCTAAGTGTATACTTAGTATGAGCCCGAGAAGATCATGCCGTAAAAGGATTTGCCTCACCACGAAAGAAGTTCCAGGTACCAGTGTGTTCGACGAGATTGACCAAACATCTATGGTGACCGTTAGTATCGCGCTTCTTAAGGATGGAACGCTTACATACCGATCATTGGTTGCCTCAAGGATGAGGAGTTGGGCAAAATTCTCCTGAAGTATCACACCCCCATCGGTCACTGAGTCGAGGTGCTTCGCGTTCATACGGAGGAAGGTTTGCCCTCGTTCGATCGGGTTACCCAGGAGATTTCGTAGTGCACGCCCGACTCGAGCGACGTCGTCACAGACAATGCCATGGATGCCTAGCGAACGTGCTGAAAGGACATTCTCCTGCTTGTCGTCGATGAAAATGACGCGATGGGGATCAACATCAATCCGCTGGAGAACGTGCCGGTAAAACCCAAGGTTCGGCTTCCTTTCTCCAGCTTCGCAAGACGTGAATACCTGATCGAAGATGTCCCAATCGGCAGGCTTTGTCCGGAGGACATGGTAGTCGGGTAGGGAGATGTTGGACATGGCGAAAACTCGGAGGCTTCCCCCAGATTGACTCTTCAGCGTCCGTATTAGGGCAATGAAGTCATCGTCAGAGCGAAGTGAGTCGCGGGCTTGGATGAAGGCCTCCTTGACCTCTGCGGGATCGATGCTGAACTCACGACCGACGCGTTCGTAACAGTCATCCTCAGCGATGCGTCCCCGTTCGTATTCGAACCACGTCGGGCAGGAAAGGATGCGCTTCAGAACTTTGGGAGATATCGACGTCTTGGTTTCCGGTGTCCAAGAAAAGAGTACGTCGCCGAGATCGCAGATGAGGGCGGTATATCGCGGATGGAGAGACATTATAGAACAACAGGGCTGTCGGTGGGACGAGGAGGGGGAATGTATTGAACGCAGCGGTGTCGGTTGCGATTTAAAGTGCGCGCTGGGAGGTCGGTTATTTAAGAGATATTCTAGAAAGGAACGAACGAATTGTAACATGACGAGAAAGAGGGTGGGATTCCCAGAAGCCGCGAGGCAGGCTAGGATAGATATGTGGTGACTACTTGAAGGGGGGGGAGAGTGACAAGTCGTCATCCACACGGGTCGGGTAAAGATCGATCTTGCATCCCTGTCCGGGCGACCGGGATCATGAGGGGTGAGGGTTGATGGCAGAAAACATGCTGGCTGCATGGAGTTGTCCACAAAATCCAGGACAAGTTTGATAATTTGTCTTACGGTCCGTGAATCAGCAAAATGATTCTAGATTCAAACAAGGACCCACCAAAAGGTGCTGAAATTTGGGAAGCCAGCGGTTTTACATACACACAGCGAAGTGCGCATTTCTGATGAGGCCGCCAGGCATGATCATGTGGAGGGGCCACAATCAGAACGTGGTGTCTATAGTCTAAACAGTCTTGACACCGAACATGTCCGGATGCATGATTTGAGCCTCTCGACGACGTGTTACACGGTTACACGAAATGTTCTGCATGAAAGTTGAGATGAAGAGCTCCCAGCACGCGTTTGTTTGAACACGGTGGGTCCATCATCACTTCAAAAACAATTCACCCTCCAAATGGAAGGCAGTATCTCCGATGTCACTTCTCGGGGCCTGTAGTGAGAATTATTGCCCGCCCAGCAAAAGGCACCAAAAGGGAACTCGTTCCATGCCACACGAGCAGCCGCGGGGAAAGCTCTGGCTCAGATAAGGCCTTCTCGCGAAATTTTCATTTTCTACGCGTTATTGGTCTAAAATTTTGTGGGCGGAACGACTTCTTCACAAGTGATGAACACCAGCGGTGATCAGAGAGCAGTCACCAATCACCTGCTATCCGAGGGGATCGAATAATATACACTTCAACTGTTCAAGCGCAACCAAAATTGACCATTCTAACGAGCTCTCGCATTCCTTCCAAGGCAGGCCGACGAACCGGTTCCTGGGGCGCCCAAAACGAGGCTGGCGGAGAGATGTTACAGAAGATACGATTTGGGCCAAACACGATGTGCCAAAATAGGTACGATCTATCGGAAACGACAAGCCGTTGAGCCAGGGATCAGGTCGACTACGCGTGAACTTAAGCACCGACAAGGAGTAGACTGAAAAGACTGGCTGCTCTGTTGCCTCATGCACCTTAGTAGTCTATTGCAAGTTCTTCTGAACCTGGTTACGGATAACGTTGAGCCGACGCCTTCCAAGGGTAAACCCGGAGACACTCACAACCGTTTTGCTAATGATGGCTGGAGTCTGACTTTGCAGATTTCGAGTACAGGTTGTCGGCGACAACATAGGCCGTGAAGGCTACGACGGCGATACCGAAACCCGGGAAGAGATTGGAGAACATGGCACGGTTGGAGAAGACTGGGTGCTTGCGCCAGGCCTCCCTTTTGGCCCAAGGATCACGAAACAAAGGTAAGTTTGCCATTTCTGTCGGATTTGAGTCGTCAGTTGAAGRAGTCAGGTTGGCGCGCAGGATGCTACATTACCTGACACRGCTKCAAAGTGGAAGGTTGGCTGTTCAGACCAAGGCAGGGAGCTACAGCGGGCGATGCGGRCATGAGTCACGTGARGTTCAGGGCAGGCATCATTGAACTTGGGCAAATAAACGCCATCAGAACCACAGGTCCGCTGTCACCAAACTTTCTCTCCAACTCCCAACGCTTGACTCAGACYGTATTTATCGCTGCGCAGCACTCCCTTGGNNTCCTCTACCTTTAAGGTGCATAAAAGGMATCCATGTCTCGCGGTGACTCTKCTATGATGTCCGACGACGACGACAAACCTCTTGCGCTYAACAAGCCCGCMCTCAACGGCTCYGCCATRAATGGGAATGGAAGGCATGCGAAGGTAGAYGACGATTCGTCAATGAGTGAGGACGATATGCCACTCGTATGTCTTTCTCGATGGCTTATTGTACATCTATGGTTTACCATTTGTCTCAGTCTCAAACACGCGATAAGTCCGAAGCTGTCACGACCCCCCGTGCACCAAAGCGCAAGAAAGCTGCGTATGCCGAATCTTCTAGCGACGATGACACGCCTCTCGCTTCGTCTCCTGCTAAATCTCGATCGGCTGCTGTACCCATGCCTGGAGCGACCTCTGCGACTACGGTAGCTAAGCCAGCCGCAAATGGCCGCCGTARGGCTGCGAAAGYAGTKGTTCCTGAYAGCGATGGCGAGGAGGAACTTGWTACGCCGCAGAAACCAGCCAAAGCAAAGCGCCCACCTCGGAAGAAAGTTAAGAAAGAAACTTCAGAAGAAGCCGCGTCAGATGARGACAAACCTCCCCCAAAGGCTTCCAAACGAAAGGCGAAAGCGAAGGAAGAGAGTGTAGTTGACGATTCGGGCGTTGAGGAGAAGAAACCTGCGAGGAAACCCCGAGGCAAAAAGCAGGTGAAGGATGAAAGTGCGTCGGGAGACGAGCTTCCTGTCAAACCGAAGAAGAGGACAGTCAAGAAGAAGGAGGCTGGCGAGGAGGGCTCTCCGTCCAAGAGCAAGAAGGAAGAGGAAGAAGAGGAAGTCTTTCGGTGGTGGGAGCAAGATCCCAACGGTGACGGCACTGAGAAGTGGAATACGCTTGAACATAGCGGTGTATACTTCCCTCCTCCGTACGAGCCCTTGCCAAAGAACGTCAAAATGAAATAYAGGGGTACGCCYATTCTCCGTMCWCWCTNNCAGCTATTRCTGACGAKACATAGGTCAAAACGTGGATCTGTCTYCGGCYGCTGAGGAAGTTGCTGGCTTCTATGCTGCTATGATAGAAACCGACCAYGCCCAAGATGCRACCTTCAACAAGAACTTCTTCCTGGACTTTCTCAAAGTATTGGAGAAGCATCCTCCTGTGTGTATTCATCCYCTTMGYGACCAGTCGYGTCCTAATATGGCACCCCTATTCATCAGCGYAACAACATTAAAATTACTAAATTCGAAGACTGCGACTTCAGGCCAATGTTCGAATATTTCGAGGCTGAGAAAGCCAGGAAGAAGGCCCTTTCCGCCGCTGAGAAGAAAGAGATCAAACGCAAGAAGGACGAAGCGGAGGCYAAATATGTTACTTGTATGYTAGATGGTCGCAAGGAGAAAGTTGGCAAYTTCCGCGTCGAACCGCCTGGTCTGTTCCGTGGACGTGGYGAACATCCCAAGAAAGGATGCCTYAAGGTACATATCCTGGWATTWTCCTTCCYMYTAGTTRAYYGAAACYMRTWRTCCACCTTRCAGCTACGCGTTCGTCCWGAAGATATCACCCTTAACATTGGGGCTGATGCCCCCGTCCCTATTCCCAACGTCCCRGGGAAATGGAAATCCGTSCARCACGACAAAACTGTTACATGGCTTGCGACTTGGACGGAGAATATCAACGGAAACCACAAATATGTCTTCCTTGCTGCTGGRAGCTCAYTGAAAGGCCARAGYGACATGAGCAAGTTCGAGAAAGCTCGAGAGCTYAAGGTNNATCAMATNTNACYATKYCTGCCKAAGTYGTGAYGCTCAMATCCWCTTCCYTAGAACCATGTTGGCCGCATCCGACAGAATTACGAAGCCGATCTCCGTTCGAAAGTCATGGCGGACAGACAACGAGCCACYGCAATGTACTTCATCGACAARCTTGCGCTGCGTGCTGGCAACGAAAAGGGYGAAGACGAGGCGGACACCGTTGGCTGTTGTTCTCTACGATGCGARCATGTTACYTTGGAGGCACCGAATTTYATCATCTTCGATTTCCTGGGCAAGGACTCCATCCGGTACTACAACAGAGTGCCTGTGGACCCTCAAGTCTTCAAGAACATCCGGATATTCAAAGACAACAAGGAAGACGATGACAATCTCTTCGATCGTGTGACTGTAAGAGCYTGCGTCGTGGTASCCACCGCGGTTACTAATTTACGTGTCCCTTAGACAAGTTCGCTCAACAAACATCTTAACCAAGAAATGAAGGGGCTCACGGCGAAAGTCTTCCGTACTTTCAACGCKTCGTCWACCTTCCAACGCTTGCTGGACGAGAACTCGCTCGAGAAGAAAACTCTCCARGAAAAGCTCAACGCTTATAACGATGCYAAYCGTCAAGTGGCCATTCTMTGTAACCATCAACGTTCCGCRCCCAAAACTCACGACCAGTCAATGGAGAAGATGAAACAAAGAGTCAGTTCATTGCGRCTTTATCTGAGCCTTACCTCATMGCTTTCTTSTAGCTACGTGGGTTCAAGTATGATCGTATGAAACTTCGTCATGCTTTGTTCAAGATAGACAAGAAGTACAAGAAGCACGACAAGTATAAGGATAATGAATCTGATGTAGACGATGATTTCATTGTCGAATGGGAGGATTCATTGAAGGCTAAGGAGATAGAGAAAGCTGAGAAGAAGTTCGCAAAGGAYAACGAGAAACTCGAAGCTGAGAAYCAGAAACCTCAGGCGTCGACSGTTTTGAAGGAACGCCTCGATGCAATTGACGCCGAGTTTGAACGCCTTGCTAAGGAACGTGGCACTGAGAAAGCCGAGTTGAAGCGTGAACGCCCACCCGAAAAGATCGAGGAAGCCATCGAGAAACTGGAGGAGAGGATAAAGACCTTCAAACTCCAGATGGTCGATCGTGAYGCAGGRAAAGAGGTGGCATTGGGTACCAGGTGATTCATCYTATCTTKTATTCCTTRTTTCTMGTATTGACGCTTCGTCTAGTAAAATCAACTATTTGGACCCTCGGTATGTTTAAACGCTTATTTTATCCATTCTGTCGAGTGACCTTGGCTCCACAGTATCACTGCCGCTTGGTGCCGCACACATGACGTCCCTATCGAGAAGATATTCTCTAAAACGTTACTRACCAAATGTAAGATTACTCTTACTTCCTCTCCSATTGTGATCTCAATGCCTTTCCGTAGTTCCTTGGGCTATGGACGTTTCTGAGGACTGGAAATTCTAATTCAATTCAGTCAGCATGGTATTTCAATGGGACACTCTTCGCTCTAACCGTAAACATGATAAATTTATTAACCACATTCACGATGCAATCCCTACACTCCATCTTGCGTTTATAGACACAATCTTGTAATGTAAACTATGGTTGTCTGAGTATTTGCCGCTCACAATTTACTTCTATTCAACCTGGATATCTGCCCCGTGGCTTAGTTGGTTACGGCGTCCGACTGTTATTCCCCSATGACATCGGAAGATCGAGAGTTCAAGTCTCTCCGGGGCAGTTCATTTTTGACTCCATTGGGACAATCCGATTGGAATACAGTGCAATGTGATACGGGATACAGGTATGTAAGTAGTAGAAGGTTATCGACATGTAAGTGCGAGTAATGAATTACAGCCCAGCGATAGAAAATACAACGTAAGTAATACAGGAATGAGAAAACGACTGATTGATACAACGTTCAACAAGGGAACACTAAAGGAAGGACRATTGTAAAAGAAGGCNNNNGAATGAATGACAGGRATAGAATACAGTCAAGAAGGCGTCTAGAAGATGTGCAGCAGTTTTGGTCATGATACTCAAGCCCAGGTGGACGGCCTATGTACAGGTTGAATCTAAGTCACCGAAGTACTAACTTCATGAGGATGACGAACTCACCCGATGTGCTGGCCTGGGGGTATAGTTAGCAAYGGAGTGCCACGAGCATCGACAGTGTTCATGAAGACTGTGACACGCTTTGATYAACACAAATGTTCCTCGAGTTGACATCGGACATACCGGTGTTGCCCCACCACCCTTGTATCGTGTTCGCGCCTATAGACCCGTTCAAGGGGTAYTGAAGACTAGGGARATGACATAGTGAGAAGTGRCCGSTATCAATCCTTCGAAACGAACTTACACAAAGAAGACGAATAGAGCGCCAATGGCGACACCGGCGTCGAGGGCCGCGGAAAGAACGTAGTTGTACTTCGCCCACCAAGAGAAGTGTCGTCTACGTATCACGAATTGGAAGATAAACCCGATGATCGCCCAGGGTACGTAGTTGACCGCCGTAGCGGGTGGAATGGCAGCCGTTCCAGAGAATATGACAGGGAAACTGGGGGTCGGTTAGTTACGGTGATKGGATGGATGGCGGGTAACTTACTTGAGATTACGGATGAAGCTGTTTGGGTATTTCCGTGTGTAGAAGTAAACGATGGCGGGACAAATGGCTCCGCCGAGGAAGAAGTACACCAAGCCTGAGTCGTGCCATCAAAATTATGTCACCACATCCTTCGCAAATCATCGGCGTACCATAGTAAATTTGACCTTGTGAGAATTGCCTAGCTGGGCCGATAACTCCCCACACGACGCTGGCAGTATGGAAGGTCTCTGTGGAAGGGCAGATAAACCCACTTGGTTGCCGTCTGGAACACATGTCAGGGATGTTGCTGAACATCCACTGCTGAACACCAAGCTGGACCGTTCCTGCAACTACGGTGGCAATGACCTGGGACCAAAACATCGCACGRGGAGGRATTTTCATRTAGTGTCCCAGTTTGAAGTCAGATGTAAAGGTGAGTGCTGTTCAGGGCGATCAACATGAGAAGGAAAGATGCGGAGACGTSYAACGAACCTTGCGCCATCGTGATATAACCCCATGTTTTGAACATCATCATCGCAACGGGTCTTCCTGGCAAACCGTAGCCAATGATGAGCTCCGTGATAACGTTCAGCCCAACTTGCTGATTCGTTATAGCTTGAATCATCCCAACGGGAATAACGTAGAAGAACGCTAGCAAAACGCACTCAGAACGCCATAAACAGACATATACGTAACAGARGAACACACCGACAACAAGTGACAAAATGAACTAGGGTGGGAGAAAAGAATCGGTTAGACGTTTGGCGTGTTCGGGCATACTAAACTCACCCAAGGGACAGGGAAGTCCACTGGCCACATAGATATGGCAGTAACCCCGAGAGTGAACAACGARACTAAAACATTGTCAGTTGTGGGCGCTGATACCAGTGATGGTTCGGCTTACCGAAGATACACATGTACCACCAGTCAGGTACTGTAGACGCATCGGCGGCGGTGAGCATGGTGGTTGAAAGTGATTCCATCCGAGAATTCCTTACCTTGGTTGTATTTGGACATCAACCGAGCGTGAATATCGGGTTGCTCGTGCATGGCACGACGCGCCTGAGACCAGATTTGCTTGCGGAAGTAGAGGAAAGCATGGGTCAAAATAGCGGTAATGCCAGCGAASGAAAGACCGTAAGCCATGGCGAAAGTCGTTGATAGATACAGGGGGCTGTATTCACTATAAGCGGTTTGATTGAAGCTCAAGTCCTCGTTGATGATTCTCGATACGTTATAAGCAGCTCCAGTGTTGTCGAACGAACCGCGAGAGGTTATGGGGAAGTATTTGCTATCCCATACGTTGGCGTAGTGCAGAACAGGGGTGACGATCCAGAAGAAAAACACGAAGCCAACAGCGATGTTTGCTTCTGCCCACCAAGGAGTAGCAAGCGGCGATCCAATGAACGCGATTTGAGCCCAATCGAAGGTGATCAAGCTCATACCCAGACCATGCTGATACCCGAAGAGCTGGTTGACGGTGATGTTGTCTGGCGCAATCCARCATACCCAAGAAAAGTAGCTCAGTGCTTGGAAGAGGTATCCCGGTACGATGTACCAAACGGCGGAGATGACGAAGCAGATGAAGAAGAAGCGTTCTCGTGTGATGCCGCCGTGGTCACCGATTCCAGCATATGAAGATGAATGAAGGGTGTTGAATAGAGCGCATGTGACGAGATTGGCAGGCCAAATCATCGATGAGGGCTGGACCAGGAAGCGACGTGCTATGCCACCAATGGAGAACCCGATGAGCTGGGTGGACATCACTATCATCCATTCGTAGCCGAAGTCGAAYACTTGTTTGTAGTAAACGCGCTGAACCGCGACGATGTCTGTTGCATAGGCAGAGCCAGATGCGACAGAGCCCTGAGGATCACGGTTAGAAAGGGCGAGAGCTATATCAGCGATTGACGACGAACCATGATTGTAATCAAGACCTARATAGTGAGCGATGTGGTTAGCTCTTTGCTCYAGCAGCGATGCGTGAATCCACTTGCATGTTCTTTAATAGTGAATGGACCTGGATTTAGTGGAAGTCCAAATATTGTCACGTTTGGCATGATTTTCGCCCAACCACGGCCTAGAGGGAACGAAAGCAATTGTGCTACAATCTATACGGGATGTGAATGAGTGACAGATGGACTGAAAAGASAGACGTACGCCGCCGACTGTAACAGAGGGGTATCGAAAGTAGAAAAATTGATTCAATCCCTGCTCACTGATCAGCAAGGATACAAAGAGAAGAAGATTAGAAGATCCATACAGGCATTATGATAGCGAATAAGAGACCTGGCAGGGGGGTAAACGAGATGATACCTGGAGGGTGGTTGTGCACGTACCGATGACCCAAGCTCGTATTGTCGATGTTGGTATAGATGGGTCGTCCGTATTTGCCACTGCGGAGCGAACCTCAGGATAGGGCGAATCATCCTCTGATCGCGGTGGGTGAGTAATTGTACGAAGGTTCGACGAAAGGAAAACAACAGACCTAGAAAAGCAGCTCGGGCGGCTTGCTTCTCAGTATTTGGATCTTCGAAGTCGTCCAAAGTAATTGTGAATGAGTCCAGCAAGGTGACATCAGACGTTGAGGTGGACGCAGCCTTTTCCATGTCCCTGTCGAGGGAAAAGGCCTGGCTCCACTCTTCACTGGAGGAGTAAGCAGACATGGTGGGGGGAAAGAGCGACGTGGGGGGAAAGACCTAGTACAGTCGTCATTGTGGTCGCGAAGCACTTATGTATGTGTTGGATACGAGGATATGTGTAGCATGCAAAGCGTAGCATGTTGGGTGGCAGGTCCATGACACCTGCTTGTTGCCGTCCGGGGTTCCCTGGGGTCGGAAGAGAACCAGATAGGGTATCTGGCGTACGGAGCACAGGAAATTGAGATCTCTGTCGGACATTCAGGATGCATGAATGTTTCGACGTCGAGGCACTGAGCATGCTGCCAAATCAACCAATATTATTGCACTGAAAAGGTCATTTCAGTATCGAGCCAGCGAGGATGAGTGCATGAAATTACAAGCTTCAAGAAGAGTACTACCATACTTCACACAAATATCTAGTGCTGGTTGTGGTATGTTGGTGGTATGTGGTAAGAAGTAAGTGCGACCGAGGATGCCGAGCCGGAGGTCACGCGTTACGTGTCCTAAGTTTGCCATTCAGGGTCTTGCGTGGTTTCTAAATTCACACCTTTCCGTTCACCACGATGAGCAACGGACGTCCCGTTTTCACGTCGCGCACTGCGTTCCAATACCTCGACGTTGACTCTGGAGAAGAGGACGAGCTCGAGGAAGTTGACGATGATGCTTCCCAGGAACCGGAAAGGTAGGCGTCCATGCATAAACCATGTCATTGCATCATGCTCGCTGACTGCCAAACCTCCGAAAGCGCGCCAGAACCGACGAAACCCACGAAATCCGCAATAAAAAAGGCTCAGAAAGCTGCGCGAACCGAAAGACGACTGCAGCAAAAAGTTGCGTCAAAAGCGAAGCGCGCACAAGAAGCCATATCCGCGTCCGCGTCCGACGTTGAGGCCAAACCGACTGAGAACGGCCTTTCTTCATCAATCTCGGAGGTGGCAGATGGAACTGTGGCCGCTACTGAGCCGGAAGTGCCGCCTCTTCCTTCGCAAAACGAACCACCTGTTGTTCAGCACGATGATGTCACACCACCACCGCCAGAACCACCCTTACCACCACCAACTCAAACGCAGACAGTTCTACGGCAACCACAGCTAGAGGTCAAACTTGAGCCTGTGCCTGAGCCAGTTCCTCCGTCCGTTGTGGCGCCTCCACCACCACCAGCAGTTTCTGCAGCTGATGCCGAACTTGCAAAGAAGCGTCAGGGCTTCATTACTCGCACCTTATGGACATTCATTATGATTGGGGGTTTCCTCGGTGCGTCTTGATCCCTTAACTGATACACAAATCCATTTACCTACTCCTTGTAGGGCTACTTCTTCTCGGCCATGTCTATATGATTATACTCGTGATGCTTTGTCAAGCGTTAGCCTACCGCGAAGTCACCGCCTTATTCACCCTTGGACCGTCCAAATCGGTAAAAGCCAAATCCCACAAACCTAAAGATCCTTGGAGCAAGACCTTGAATTGGTATTTCTTCGCGGTGACGAACTATTTCCTCTATGGAGAAAGTATCATATATTATTTCAAGGTATGTATCTCCTTCGGCCCCGCAATTCAGTGCAACATGTTGACTCTACACCTTCCTAGCATGTTGTCTTTGCGGACGCGCAGTTGACCCCATTCGCTACTAATCATCGGATCATCAGTTTCACGCTCTATACAATTGGTTTCATGGGTTTCGTGATGTCGTTGAAAAAAGGGTATCTCAAGCAGCAATTCGGCTTATTCTGTTGGGTCCACATGAGCTTGATGCTCATCGTCGTGTCTAGGTTCTTACCTCCTTCGTTTCCGTGTCCTTTCTCTCGTAAACTCACCATTTCACCATTTCTAGCCATTTCATCATCAACAATATACTCGAAGGCCTAATTTGGTTCTGGGTTCCCGCGTCGTTGGTCATCTGTAACGACATCTTCGCATACATTTGGGGTATTACCGTTGGGCGTACGCCGCTAATCGCACTCTCGCCTAAGAAAACGGTCGAAGGGTTTGTCGGCGCGTTCTTCAGTACGCTAGCTTTTTCGGTGTTTTGGGGGGGCTACTTCATGCGGTTCGACTATATGATATGCCCCGTTCAGAACCTCGGCGTCAGCGCTTGGAATTCCGTTGCCTGCGACCCGAACCCCGTGTTCATCTGGAAAGAGTGGGCTATCTGGAAACCAGTCGCGTCATTGTTGTCTGACACGGTAAGGCATTATAATATCACCGGGTGTTGTTTATAGCAACTGGTATCTTCATCTGCTTACGCCTATCTTTTCGCGTTGCTTTAGCTTGGATGGCAAATTTCGACTATCCCTTATGCGCCGTATCAAGGCCATCTACTCTTCATGGCCTGCTTCGCCTCGCTAGTCGCTCCGTTTGGCGGCTTCTTTGCTTCGGGATTCAAGCGCGCTTTTGACATCAAGGACTTTGGGGATAGCATCCCTGGACATGGTGGCATGACTGATCGCATGGATTGCCAGTACGTATCTTGTTCCCTTTCCTCGTACCCTAGAGTGTGCCTTGCGAGGATTCTCTACCGCATGCAACCGTACCTCTTTGTCGTTCTCTTTATGATGGTGGCACAGTAACTGATTAATTGTGGTTGTTCCTAGGTTCCTGATGGGCGTCTTCACCTATGTCTACTACAGCAGCCTGATAAGGCAGCACCACGTTACGGTTGGAAGTGTCTTGCAGACAATTGTTAGCGGCTTGACTGTCGCTGAACAAGTGGAGTTGCTCTCGGATTTGAAAAGATACTTGGAAAGCCAAGGTATATCAATAGTACCGTAGATTCTGCGACGTCCTTGTTTAGCCACCTTAATTCCACTACTTACCTCACGGATCACTAAAGAAACGTGTCCTATTGGCTCAGCCACAAGTTACAATCATCGTGTCTTCACTGGGATGCAAGCAGGACTTCGATAATATTCTGGGCCAAAGCTTGGCTTCGATGTGTGTGAATGAGAAGAGAATGAGAATGAGAATAAGGTACGACATGGACAGATCATATTCTGAGGGTAGAGGAGGACATGGAGGGCCACTCTGAGTGACTGATGAGTACACAGCATACTTCATGCATAGGGAGTTGATTCATGGAGAGTACAACAGATAACCCAAAGTAAACATTTTACGATCGTGGCTTTTCCTGAGGAATGAAACAGCGGGTGAGATGATGACCGGGTGAGCCGACGGGAGAGCGTACCTTCTTCTCCTTCCACAGAGCGAGGAGGCCAACGCCAGAGACCTTAACGATCTTGAATCGTACACCTGGAATATCACCCTTGGCTTTGCCGCTACGTCCGAAACCGGAGATAAGGACTTCGTCGTTCTCATCGACGAAGTTGAGGCAACCATCGTTCTAAAGCAACGATTCCATTAGATCACATATCCTCTCCGATAGTGTTTCCCAGCGATAGAATCGAGAAAGTGCCAAAGTCGCAACGGACGAAAGCGATCTCTGAGTTGCTGGGAAAGTGAGGGAGAAACTTACGGGGACGAAAGCGGTGACCTTCTTTCCGTTCTTGATCAACTGGACACGGACACACTTGCGGATAGCAGAGTTGGGTTGTTTAGCCTCGACACCGACTTTCTCGAGGACGATTCCCTTTGCGTGGGATGAACCACCAGTTGGGGAGGTCTTGTAGATGTTGCCAAGGGCTCGCTTTTTGTAAGTCTTATCCGCCTAGAAATGCCAACAAAAACACCAGATATCCGTCAGCCAGAAATTCCCTCCCAAGTCAACTCCATCGCCGAGAACTCGAAGATGAGCTGGAGAAGAAGACGTGTACGAACCCAGCGGTTAGTACGGCGGTCATTTCGCAGCTTGCGTGCGGCCTGGAGACCACGAGGTTTGTTGGCTGGGGGGTAGATGTCGTCGATGAGACCGATGATGGTGGTGAGGTGAGTGAGGGTCACTTACAGCCCATTCTTGCGCGTTAGGTCAATCGGTCGGTCGGTCGGTCGAGGTCGCAGTGAGGGGGGAATGTGAGACGATAGCGTCGGAAGCAAGCGGTTGGACTTTGAACCTTATTTGAAAAAACTGATACAGTCCTTGACCCACGGCAATTTGCGCACGCATCACGTGGTGCCATGTCGAATCGGTGACATCGATGTCACGTCAGCTCCTCAATCATTTACTTCTTGGTTTGCTTGCGATTCATGCACATTCCAATCGTCGAAGGCTTCGATTTCTTTGCACTCTTCCACTGGACTCCTTTCGCATCGCGTGCATTACAAAATATTAACCAGCTACTTACCCCAATCTAATACTATGATTTCATTGTAACTAAATTCCCGCGCTGCACTTCTATTCTCATCATATCACCACGGCGACTTCTATGTCCATACTGCCGAGGGCGGTGGGACCACGCTACACACACGGAGTGTGATTAATGACTGCACTGGTAACCCCTTCTAACACTTCATCATGTCGACCCCAACATCAGAGACCCAGTGCTTCCACCAT
Source organism: Pleurotus djamor (assembly GCA_029747585.1). Classification (NCBI taxonomy): domain Eukaryota; kingdom Fungi; phylum Basidiomycota; class Agaricomycetes; order Agaricales; family Pleurotaceae; genus Pleurotus; species Pleurotus djamor. The sequence continues at coordinate 76,221 of JAPEVF010000086.1, read as the reverse complement.
GGCCGTCTTCGAGTCAAGGGCGGTGTGCTTCCTGACGCCATTACAGCATACAGAACCTACGGTGATTCCAGAAGCCCATGCATTGTGTTTCCGACCTGCTATGGAGCCAAATTAGATGGTCTGTTGCCGTCGTTGTCGTTGACCATCGAAACCTTTACTCAAAGCATTCTACATCCAATAGATCAAATGTGGCTGATCGGCCCTAATAAGGTTCGGTCTACGAGCATAACTTCGCCTATGATAGCTCTAGACTTCGCGGATTAGGCTCTCGACCCGAGTCGTTACTTCATCGTAACTTTCGCGCTCTTTTCCAACGGTGAAGTACGTCCGGAAATTACGCCCCTAGCGACGCGCCGCGTCACTGATCACCTACTGCGTAGTCGTCTTCGCCCTCAAACACGGTTAGTCCCCATCATGATGAGTGACGTTGACCCTCTCGGTTGAGTGAAGCGCGCAGCCTATCCCATACAACGGACCGTATTTCCCAGCGGTGTCCTACGAAGATAATATGTGCGCATCCACGTCCTCTTAATAATATGTTCCTTGACTTAGGAGCCCAGTCGTGCACAGCATGCCGTCCTCACCAAAGCCCTCGGTATTACACACGTCCTATGCGCCATCGGCTTCTCTATGGGCGGTCAGCAGGTACGTCAGTCCCCCGAAGATAAATCTCCAAATGGTTTACCTCCTGAGCTTCTGTGTTTCATTACCTAGGCATACTATTGGGCCGTGGTTTTCCCCGACTTCTTGGACAAGTCAGCATCCCAAGGTCTCCTACTTGGACCTCGAATATTCACCCAAGTTTTTCTTTCTCACAGGTTTGTGTGTTTATGCGGCTCGGCGAAGACAAGCCCACACAACAAATGGTAAGCCGCCTCCTTTATCCCCTATCCTCACCAGGTCCGTAAACTGTGCTTTGTAGCTTTCTTGAAGGACCGAAAGCTGCCTTGGTCGCTTCCAAGGATTTCGACGAGGGGCATTACAAGAGTCCACCATACCATGGCTTACGTGCATTTGGCCGTGTGTACAGTGCCTGGGGATATGGCCAAACTGTGCGTACTTCTACTATCTTCTTGGCTCGGCATATCATTGAAATTCGAGACCAAAGTGGTACCGAGAGCACCAGTACCTCTATGGTGGGAAGTGAGTCCCCATGTCTGTCATATCGTGTCACCAAATTCACCGCTACACCGTTTCAGGTACCCGGACTTGAACTCCTTCCTCCGTGAAGAATGGGAAGACGGCATATTCAAAGGCTGGGACGCCAACGATCTGCTGACCCTTTTGGAGACATGGTCTACCGGCGATGTATCCCAAGTTCGAGACGGTGGCGATTTCCATGCCACGCTCAAATCCATCAAGGCAAAAGGCTTGATCATGCCTTCAAAGACAGACTTGTACTTTACGGTAAGGGCAGGCTGATGACTCGCGCATCCGTTTCTCAAGGTTAATATATATTTCAGCCTGAGGATAACGAAATCGAGGTTTCCATACTCACAAATTCTAGGCTGGCCGTGATCGACTCTGTGTGGGGACACTTTGGTATGCTTATCTCCCACGGATACACTATAGTACTGAAGCGAGACTCACAGCTGGATTTGGCTACAACGAGAAGGACGATGCATTCATCCACCGTGAAGTCAGCGAATTCCTCAAAGAATGAGCAGGAGGCTCCTATCTCCTTTGTGTCTCTTCCCTCGATTTGGCAATGGGCGCTTGCTTACTTCCTTTCCACTACCACACACCTGTGCGAGTCTTGTACGATTATTTAGGGTTTCTGTTCCCAATGCAATGCGGTTCAGTCTACTTCGTCTCACCGTCCGTTGAAGCTTGATAGTGGACCATGACTATGGCGCAAACAGAGCCTGAGACGCAATATTTTCACCATGGTCGTCTTCGCCTCACTGGAGGCGGCGTCTTACCAGATGCAGTGACTGCCTACAGGACGTACGGTGATCCGAGGAATCCTTGTATTGTCTTTCCGACTTGCTATGGCGCGAAACTAAACAGTAAGTTCGTTATCTGATGCGCGACTTTCTCGATTTAACCACGACGCCAATTGCTAGGCCAAGCGTGGATGATTGGTGAAGGAAAAGTGAGCTTTTCGAAGCAAATCGTTAGGTAGCCTGGCTGACTCTGTCCTTGAACTAGTGTCTTGATCCGACGACATACTTCATCGTGACATTTGCACTCTTCGCAAACGGGGAGGTTCGAATTCCGTCTCTCTGTCAACCATGGACCATGACCTTCTCTGTTGTAGTCTTCTTCCCCCTCCAACACTGTTTGTCGTCCATCACTCTACAACACTCCTTTCATGAACTCAGCTGTCAATGTAGCCCGTTCCCTACAATGGACCGTACTTTCCAGCGGTTTCTTACGAGGACAACATGTGCGTATCTTCGCTGGATTCAGACTCCCGTATTGTCCCCTTGACACTGTGGCTAGTCGAGCACAACATACCGTGCTTACTCAGAAACTTGGMATYYCTCATATCCATTGCGCTATCGGCTTTTCAATGGGTGGCCAGCAGGTGAGATGATATTCACTTCAGCGTCCACCTTGTCTCATCTTCTGGTTGCAGGCTTACTACTGGCCTGTGGTATTCCCTGACTTCGTAGACAAGTTATTATCTATCCTAAAGCTTACATGAAATAACGTTGCTTACTCTGCTCYTAGGTTCGTYTCYATCTGTGGTTCTGCKAGGACTAGTCCRCACAACMAATGGTGATSGCTCCAATGTACCYTCGGAAGAACTGACAGAATTGAATCGCTTCAACGTTTAGCTTCCTTGAGGGACCGAAGGCTGCGCTAGTGGCATCAAAGGACTTTAATGATGGTCACTATACATCTCCTCCTTATCGSGGCATTCGCGCTTTTGGTCGCGCTTATAGTGCGTGGGCCTATGGACAAACGGTGAGTCGGCKAATTAATCCCGTATAAGTCTCGTTGAACTCATCCTTCGCAGTGGTTYAGASAGCAGYTGTACTTACATGAGGGAAGGTTGGTAAAGCCRYCGTCMTGCGTTGTCACTRTMRAGRNGCTRCAACTYGARTYAGRTAYCCYGATYTAGAGTCATTYCTCAAAGAACARTGGGAACAAGGATTCTCCAAGAATTGGGACGCCAACGAYCTTYTGACKCTCTTGAACACCTGGCAGACCGGCGATRTATCTCTTGTTCGTGATGGAGGTGCCTTTGAACAGTGTCTTGGAGCGATCAAGGCTGCTGGCTTGATCATGCCTTCAAAGACTGATCTATATTTTACGGTAGGCTTTMATAAGCTTCGAMTCCTCTTGATTCACCTGATCTCACTCCAAATCCGAMATAGCCGGAGGACAACGAGTATGAAGTATCCAACATGAAGAACGCACGCCTCAACATAATTCCGTCGATCTGGGGACATTTTGGTGAGCTCGCGCAGCTTTCCAACGATATGTCTTCCTTACATGCTTATAGCAGGAAATGGGGCGAACCCCAAGGACGACGAGTTCGTCCAGGATGCAGTGAAGACATTCTTGCTTGAATAAGTGAGACCTATGYATAGTARCTCCATGCTTCAACRTTGCTTGATACATGCTGCACATATATYC